>KL276949.1:3153-25553 GCA_000699545.1 Podiceps cristatus | reverse complement strand
GAATGGCTTGAGAGCAGCCCTGAAGAGAAGGGCTTGGGGGATGGTGATGGATGAGAAATTTAACCTGAGCTGGCAATGTGCACTTTTAGCCCAGAAAGCCAACCGTACCCTAGGCTGTATCAGAAGCAGCGTGGCTAGCAGGTCAAGGGAGGTGATTCTGCCCCTCTGCTCTGGTGAGACCCCACCCAGAGTCCTGCGTCCAGCTCTGGGGTCCCCAACACAAAAAGGACATGGATGTGTTGGAACGAGTCGAGAGGAGGGCCACGAAGATTATCAGAGGGCTGGAGCAGCTCTGCTGTGAAGACAGGCTGAGAGAGGTGGGGCTGTTCAGCCTGGAGAAGGCTGTGAGGTGACCTTAGAGCAGCCTTCCCGTACCTGAGGGGGCCTGCAGGAAGGATGGAGAGGGGCTTTTTACAAGGGCGTGTAGTGAAAGGACAAGGGGGAATGGTTTTAAAATAAAAGAGGGTAAATCCAGACTAGGTATAAGGAAGAAATTTTTACAATGACAGTGGTGAAACAGTGGCACAGGTTGCCCAGAGAGGCTGTAGAAACCCCATCCCCCCTGGAAGTGTTCAAGGCCAGGCTGGATGGGGCTCTGAGCAACCTGGTCTAGTGGAAAGGTGTCACTGCCCATCCATGGCAGGGGGGTTGGAACTAGATGATCTTCAAGGTCCCTCCCAACCCTAACCATTCTATGATTTGGAGTGAAGGACAGGAAATAAAATATTTCTGGGCTTACCTAGAATAGTGTAAGATGGAAGATAGCTGGGCATTTCCTTGTCTCCCTCACTCAGAGCTGGGTGTAAGCTTTCTCATAAACTAACCTATGTGTTTTCAATGTATGTTTTAACACACTCTGTGTATATAAAAGTAATTCTGTAGATTATGAAAGTTCTAATTGTACAGACTATAAAATTTATGCCTGTCTGAATGCCTTTGTCCTGATGTTTGTTCTATACTTTACGTCCATGTGCTAGTATGACATTTCATCATACCCCATGCTTGAGCATGGGGGAAAGCCTCACTGTGCTCTGAAGTCCATGAGAGATCATGGATGGGAGGATTTTATTTATTACAGTAGGATTGCCACAGTGGAAAACAATCAGGGCCCAGAACCTACCTCCAGGTATGGTCCATCTCCTTACCACTGAGAAATAGCATTGGTCCTCAAGCTAAAACACATAGGCTCATCTGGTCTTATCAACCCTATTATTTTGAGAGATAAGTGGGGAAAGAGGAGAGTGTTTTCTTGCTGGAAATGTTTACTTCCAGACTTCGTGAGCTTTGCACTTCCCAAATGAGAGGTAAAAACCCTGAACACGGTAGATGTTGAGTGAAACCAGAACCGTGCTGACAACCAGCATCCTTTCTGCCTGCTTGTAACAACATAGTACAATAATCCCAAGCAGAAAAAAAATAGAGAGCAGATGTGTGTATTGGGTCTTGTGTACATTTGCAAATTATTGATCTACTGGAACATCATTTGTTCATTATGCAGCTTTCACTGACCTGAGAACAAACCCACGTTCTGTTGTTGCACAGACCTTTGTGGGGAGAGGACATGTGGTATGGTTGATGTGGGTACCACACTGAACTTCAAAGCTGGTGTGTATGCCTGTTCTGGAGTTGGGAAATACAGAACTTGTGAATAATCATAGTGTTCAGCAGTTTATATTGAGTGTAGATTAGATGTATACGTCTCTGTTGTTTATAGATTAAGTAATGTATGTTAGAAGGAAGTGTTTAATGTTGGGTCTCTGTCCAGTGCGGTGGTGGCTTAAGCTTTTTTATGGAGAAGTGAAGGTGAGTAGTTCAATGTTCTTTAGTACTCTTTCTAAAAGCAGTATAAAATATCCATTATATCTTCTGATTCTTGAGGAAAACAAACTATTTGATGGACTGTTATTTAACAATACTAGCAGAATTTTTGCTTATGGTAAGAGTTTTGGACTGGCTTTCTAAGGAAACTGCATACAGTGCAGTTGTGGTTCTCCTTATTGTCTCTCCTTCTTCCTGCTTGAATAATTTCTGAACTCATTGGTCAATGTCAAGTGAATGTTTTAGAGTTCAAAAAACTGCTGACATAACTAAGTTCCTACAAATATGAGTATCAGTAGTTAAGCTAGAAAGAAATTACTGCTTTCCTGAAGGGAATGGCACAGAGCTCAGTTTACCCATTCTGTTTTTTCTGTCAGCTTTCTGGTCAGTTGGTTCCTAGATAATTTTTGTTTTGTACCACTCTATGTTCTTTGTTGTTGGTGGGTGTCAGGAGGAAAAAGGAAGGCACAACACTGTTGTGGAACAGGTAGAGATTAGAGTACAAGGAATGCAGATCTAGAACAACTTGTTACTATTTCAGAATAACGTTGCAAATTGCAATGTTAGTGCTTGTATTTCCATTACAATAACTTACAAATATATGATACATTTGTAATATAATGACTATGCTAGATGCTGTTCAGATAAATAATACTTGGTCTCCAACCCAGAGATATTCAACTCAAAACCCAGATTATCTAGCACCCTGTTCAATCACATACTGAAAACCTCCAGTGATGGGGACTCTACCACATCCTTGGGGAGGTTCTTCCAGTGATTGATTGTTCTAACTGTAAAAAATTGCTTTCTTACATTGAGATGAAACCTCTCCAAGTGCAATTGGTACCCATGGCCTCTTGTCTTCTCCATGTGGCTCCTTGTGAAGAGAAAGCTTCATTCTCTTTGTAGCCTCTCTTTAAGTGCTGGACTACCGTGATGAGGTCCCCTCTGAGCCTTCTCTTTTCCAGGGAGAAAAGACCTAACTCTTTTAGTCTTTCCTCAAGGGCAGGTTCTCCAGCTCTTTGATACTTACAGAAAAACTATGAAGTCACTCAGTATTGGAATGCTGTGAAATTCTTGATCTCTTTTAACCTTCATCTTCATATTTAACAAACTCTGAGCTGTTGGAATCAACTGTCCACAGTTGCAAAGTTTAATTCCTGAAAAGTTAGGGCTTCCTGACGTCACCTCAGGCATGTAAAATGAAACCTCTGGTTATGGAAGTTGGGTGTTATATTGGCATTAAACAGCATATTTAAACTACTCTCTGACTGGAGGACGTTGATCTTTCTCTCCCTCTGTTTGTTTCCTGTTGTATGGCTGTATGCAGTCTCTTTTGGTTTTAAGTCTCTCAAGTTCAAACACAGCTTTCTGCTCCTTTTCTCCATTTTACCTGTCTGTAAATTCTGGAAAGAAGCTCTTCAGAATGGTTTTATGCTTTCTTTGGCATCCAGCACAGGGCTAGTCTTGAGACTTCTCACCCCCTCCCCTCTGTGATGTGTTCAAGAAACCAGCTACCAATTCCCTTGGAATACTAGTAATCTGTGGAGTATCTTCCTTTAATTGGCTAAACGCTTTCAGTCCTTTTATGCAGGATTTACAATATTTAAGTTTTCTTAGCTTGTAAAAAAACCCCAAACCAACAAACCAAGCCAAACATGAACTTGCCTTCTAGTTCTACTTTTCAAGTCTCTTGTCTTCTCATGGCTGCCCCAAGTGCTTTTCCTGTCCTTCTGCACGGTCTGGGAAATTGAAGTAGGAAGAGAATCTGTGCTCTGCTGCTCTCTCCAATTATCTTTTTTAACGCTTGAGTGTAAAAGCTGCCTGTGCCGTAAGATTGAATAGTACATGCGTGGAACTTCAGAGAAGTCTGTCTGCCTCCCCCCACCCGCCCCAGGCTTTGCTTGCATTTAAAAAAAAATAAATTAGAAGTGTAATAATAGAGGGATTGCCTGCAACAGAGTACAATAAGAAATCAAGCAAACATTAAAGTGCTGATCTTATATCACTTAAGTAATGCTTTTGAAAGAGCTGTACTACTAAAATAGCTTATTCTGAAAACACTGTATCAGTGTTTTGTGATTTTTAAACTTTTGAGATAATGCTGTGTGTGAAATTAGTATCAGCTGTGTTACCTGGCATTTGGAAGGTTTATGAGTCATGTACCATGCTTGGTTGCTCTGCCAGATTCTGAGGAAAAAAATCAGTACTTTTTTCATAGTTCTCTAAATTACAACTGATGGGGAGACTGGCTTACAAAAGTGCTGTGGGTTTTTCTGCAGTGACATCTGTGGAGTGTATATATAGTAGGTTCCCAAGTTGGAAGCCAGAAGAGTATGTGGGAAGTGTGAAAGGGGGGATGGGGAGGGGAGCAACCAAGAAATGTAGACAAAAGGAAATTGTTGATGCAAGTTAATGCCTTTTCTTAGTGATATTGATAAATTTCTGCTGCTGTTCAAGCAGTCTCAATTATTCTCCTTCTGATTCTGTTTCCTTTTGCTTTTCTCCTGTTGCCTGGAAAACATGAGTGGAATCTAGTAGGACAAGAGGCTGCTTTTTCATTGTTTTGTGGCTCTGTTGCTACCTATTGTCCTCTTGGCTCAAGCAGTTCATGTCAGTCTTTGTGTTCAGTAAGAAAAATGTTTTTCCTTTTTTCTTTAAAGATTAAATTTCCAGACTCTGTAGATTGCTTTTATTTGGAAAGAAAGTACTGCTCACTTAAGAGTAGCTCCCACCAACTAACGTATTTTTACTTGTGATGTCACCTTTAGCACTTTGTTCATTCGGATGTGCTTATTAAATTTGTGGGCTGGGGTAAAGCAGTCTTGAAAATCTAGTTTTATTTTTTAATGTACTTTGTTTAGAACAAAGGAACTCTAAGCAACACAGTGCATTTCATGGTTTTTTCTGTCAGGAATAAAAAACAGATTGCTGACAATGTATGTTTTCAACAGTTGGAAAGAGAGCCAGTTTTGCTCTTAAGTAGGAGCAGAGCTCTGACACCCAGTAAAGTAATGCAGCCTTGAGCAGTGTCACTGAGATCTTGTGTGTTGTGGCTGACTTAACTCTGTTCTTTACTATAACACTGATTATTTATAAATGAAGAATTTTTTTTGAGGACATTCTTGAAACAGAACTGAAATGTAGCTGTTTGCTAGTATGAAAACACACTCATGGATGCATAGGATAGTACAAAAAATGGGACAGTTCTCTTGTAAGTAATAGCTCTTACGGGTAGTATTTATATGATCCTATTTCTTCATTGCCTTTATTTTTGCTGTACTAATTAATTATATGGTGATAGAGAAAATATATTGAAAATGGAAGATACTGTAACTGATTATCTGTTGGGTTTTCTTTTCCTTTCTTTTTCAGGCATCTATTAACAAGCTAAAAGTGACAGAACCATGGCTCAGTTTCCAACACCTTTTGGGGGTAAGTTGTTTATCGTGTATTCTGAACTATTCTTACATGCAGAAACTCTGCGTAAATCTGTCGCTTTCTGAATATGTTCTATGGAAGTGTTTATGGATAGTGTTATTTTTCTGAGATGATAGTTTCTCTAATTTGTGATGTTTTTGCAGACCCATTAGGGAACACACGTGAAATTTTGCAGAGACATCTCAGCAGAGCCAAACAGAAAGGCTGTACTGTATCTCTTTTTTGTGCATTGATCCATTACAGCCCTACAGTTTGTAACTGTAGGGCAGAACCAGGCTACTCAGCCACTGGCAGTAGGGCATAGCCTCATTCTGCAATAGTCATAGCTAAGAAGCGAGTATGCTTTTTCTTTGAGGATTAATGAACTTTTTCATTTCTAAAAACTACAGCAGATGCCTTTGGTTGATTATCACTTCAGATTTCTTTTCCTTATTGTCCCATAACCCATGTTTAGATTAGAACAAAGATGCTGCATTTTTTAGCTCTCCGTTTATAACAGGGGAAGGCAGAGTATCTTGAACTTCAGTCTTTTTGAAAGATCCAGGAAGGGAGGGCCCTTGTAGTGCAATAGAGACATGCATGTATATAAATATATATAGAAGTCTAGTTTTGGGGATCAGATATAGCTAGGAACTAAATTTGTATGCAGTGTTAGTGTTTCAGTGGGAGACTTCAGGAAACACACCTGTTACTCAGAGTGTGTTGTTAGGGGAAACCCAGTTCTTGTTAAACATGATTGGATGTGATCTCTGCCAGTCTGAAAAAGACCATGAAGCACAACAGAAACAGCATCTCTTTGCATGTGGTAGCTAGAACAAATGTATAATTGGAAGCTGCCATTCATTACCTTAGTTATCTTTAAGTCCAGCTCTCTGGAATTAAATCTTGTTTGGTGCCACACTTTTTCAGTTTGGTAGTGAAACTGGCTACCAAAAGCTCTGATCAAATAAATTTACTGGGCAGTTTCACATAGGATACCCTTTCAGGTCATGTTAAAATTTGTGAATAGCTTCATTTCACTGTGATTTTCACAATCTTAAGAGAAATCATGGTGTGAATGAAATCTGCTTATTCAGACTGAAGTATTTCCTTTTGTTTAGAGTTAGGTCTGTGCTTTTCACGCGCCCATGTTTAAAAATGTACCATACATTCTTAATGGAAATCTTGCCTTCAAAGCATTCTCTTCTGCCATCTTCAGAGAGTTCTCATTACATTACAGATGGTTACCAGCTTTCTTTTATCAACTTTATATCTATACTATTTGATCTGGCATCTGTTGTCCAGGATCCTGTTAACTCTAGTACATGGCTTTAGGAAGGAAGGAATTCACTGTTTCTTCTCAAAAAACTTTTCTTGTCTGACTGCTCTACAAAGAGGAAGTTGAAATAAGCATGTGCTAATGTAGTTTCTGGAGTATCTTTAATTTGTAATGTGGTGTGAGGGAAGTTTGTTGTGATATTCATTGTTGAACCAAGTCTACCAAGTAACATCATTCCTCCTCTTAGCAGAATGACAGCAAAAGTCTAAAATTATTGTAAGAGGAAACAAATGGTGTAAAGAAAATTCCGATTTTTATGGGGAAATTTATCATCCTTTCAAGAATGCAACATTTTCTGTTACCTGTAGTCACCAAACAGGATGCAGAGGAGAAGATCTATGCAGTCTGCATCTCGGGAAGAGGCCTCACTCTAAATGTGCAATATCTGGTATCCCTCTGCTTGTGAACACCAATAATGATGGTTTTGTTTTTATTTCACTTCTTTTAAAAGAATCTTTCAAGTCGGCTTGGGAAATGGGTATGGAAAGAGTACAGCACCCACCCACTATTTAAATTGGGGTCACTTATTGATATTCCAGAACGCTGTTCATATTAAGGGTGGCTAATTGGAAAAAAAAAAAAATAGGCTTGGTAGGATTTTTATAGTTGTTGGGAAGGATGTGGTATGCTTGACCTTCTGTTGATTCGTCCAGGAGAAGACAATGCCCATTTCATATATGAGAGCTTACTGCTTCACTTTTGCAGATGAGGTGACTGTTAAGCCATGCAAAAGAAAAGATGGTTAGAAGGCTTGCTGCTGCATTCAAGAATAGCTTTGCTTATGAGTCAATTTTGTGGTTTGGTGACTGCTTCCTTTGTATCCAAATATATTGAGAAGTCTCACAACCCCTGTATTGGCATCCAGGATCTGAAGCTATGAATGTTGTCTTGGTGTTGGGTAAGATCCTGCTCCATGCCCTCCCATAGGTCTTATTGTTTCCTCAAATGACAAAAGATCGAAAGGAGGCAATGCCAGAGATGCCATTCATAATTTCCTGACTGAAGAGGCTCCTAGGCTTGCTTGGTTTAACCTTGGCTCTTTTGATGTTCATATCCCACAAAGGAGATCTACTGTTCAACACCAACCTAATCTCCATCTGGAAGAATAAATATTGAGAATTGTTTGTTCTAGTTACAGGGACTCCGGAGAAGAAATCAACAAATTTTGTTTTAAAGTAGTTAATAGAATACATTTTAGTTACCTTATGCCGTAAGAGGTTTTAGTTCTGGCTTTTATTGCCTCCTTTGCAGAAGGATAGGAAGAGCTGGGGGGGTTTGTTGTGGTGTTTTTTGGGACATGTTGTGTTGTTTTGTTTGGTGTGGGGTTGGTTGGGTTGTTTGGTGTGGGGTTTTGGGGTTTTTTTTTGGTAAAAAGTCATGCATACCTCAAATCGAGAGAGAACAGGCCACTGAATCATTTCAAATTTCATGTTGTTGTGTTTGTTGTTGTGGTTTTTTGGGTGTGGTTTATATTTTCTTTCTCTTACTTTCTCCTCCCCACATTATGTTCAAGAAATTCATCCTCTTTGTGTAAGCTACCACATCCACCCTTAGGATTTTAGGCTAGAGTAATCAATTTCCCAATACAGGGAGATGTTCGTCTGCTTCTAGTGCCTAGTCTGCATGTTGGTCATAATCAACACCATTCCTTTCCTCCTGCCAGGAGTTCATGAGAAGATGGGGGAGATAAATGCTTATGTGCACTATTGTGTTTTGGAATGTTCATGTTCAAAGAGTCCTGTTTCATCCCCACAGGGAGCACAGCTGTGAAATTTGTTTACAGTGCCTCTGTGAGTTTAATCACTAAAATTCTGGGGGTTTTGGACTAATCTTAAACATCCTTTCTTTGAATTAGATATTATTAGCCTGTCTGCTTCTAGAAATAAATAGGTTACCTGAAACTGAGATGATAATTTTTTACCAAGAATGTAGCTTTTCTTTCATTAATGAAATCTACCATTAAAAGGAATGTTTTTCTTCCCCTCATCCATTTCCTTTTCTCTCCAAAGTACATTTTGCCACATGGAATTAGATTTTAAATGGAAGAAATTCAAGAGGCAGGAAATTCTCATGTTCTTCGTAACTGCTGAGTCTGATTCTGCCTCAGCCTGCAAGCAGTTTGAAATACTTGCTGTAAATACTAGCTGTAATTATTTGTGGACCTTATTACCTGAAATTTAATCTTTGGGAATTTAGTGCTGAGAAAGAACTTGCTAGATCACCTCTTTATTTTTCTGCAAGTCTACATTTTATCTTTTAATATTACTTCAATAAAACAGTGATTCCATTAACTTAGATGCCTTCATGTCATTACATTCCTATACAGTAGCAGTTACAGGAAGGTGCACCAGTGCAATGTACTTCTACAGACGTTGAAATCATGATTTTTACTGCTTAGAAATTGTTGAGCCAAGCCTGAAACAGTGTTAAGAGAGTTCATTAGAGGTCTCAAGTGGAAGTTGAAATATATTTGCTCTGAGTATAAATAATCTGAAGGATGAAAGTGAAATGTCTGTAAGAGGAGAGAGCGGAGAGGAACTGCTGTAAAAATGGAGGTAGAACTGGAGAAAGCATTGTGGAAGCATGGCACTGTAGAAGGGTAGTAAATCTCAATGTAAACTATTCACCTTCAGTTTGAGTGTGGTGTGAAGAATCTGTTCTCTATAACATAGTCTTACTCAGAAGAATGAGGAGCACATTTCCCCGTGTTATTGTTACTCATGAAAAATGTTCCATACCAGGTTGAACTGCACTTTTCCTAGACAAGTAAAGAGAGCTCTTCTCTTACAATAGTACAAAGCCACACAGTACACATCTGATTTAAGGTACCTTTTCAGTTAAAAAAACCCTTGCATTTCAGCTGTATGTTCTCTGAGAGGCAAATGACCTCCCACCTAATATCTAGTGTTACAAACATTCTGCATTATATCCTCTGCTATGCTGATGTTGTCTTCTAATAGCCCGTTATAAGTTTGGTTGCACTTTGAGTAGCCTGGTTGTAACTTAAGTTTTTGTATGAGCCAAGTAAGTGAATAAGTGCTCAGTGGTCATCTTAATTTGGTAATACTTAGTTCTGCTAAGTTCGTAAGTCTTAAATGGCTCCTTAAGTATTCATGGAGCCTTCAACAATAGATGAACGGCTTCTGTATACATGTTATTTTCAGAGGTCCAGTATGATATAATATAATTACACGCAGAAGTAAAAATAGTGTAGTTTTTAGACAATGTTTCTTGATTTTATTTCCCCATTTCTTTTGAACAAGGCAACCTGGATATCTGGGCTATTACTGTGGAGGAGAGAGCTAAACATGATCAACAGTTCCATAGTCTGAAACCGACATCTGGATTTATCACTGGTAATGAAAGAGTTTTCAATTCTAATTTTATTAAATTAAACCTTAACTAACAAGCCTAAATATGTACAGCGTTGTTTGGGAGACATTTGGGCATAAGAATTTTAAAAATTGAACAGATATTACGTATTTTATATCTGATTTTTCATATGCCTTGCCACATCAGCCCCATCTCTTCTGATATTTTCTGATATTTACCAGCTGTATACTTGGTTTATGGCTCTTGATTTTTCTGTAAGTAGGATTAAAATTATTTATAACTGTGACTTTATAAGCAGTTCTATTGTGTAGAGCCAGCTGATACTTACAGACTGTACAGTTAGAATTCAAGATGTGGAATCACTCTGGTACCTGGTGATAGTTATAGCACTTTTAATGTGCTCAGTGAATTAAGTTACTGTATTGAGTCTGGCTGAGATGGAGTTAGCTTTCTTTGTAGCAGCCTGTATGGCGCTGTGTTTTGGATGTTTTGGCTATGGCTGAACAGCGCTTGCAAAAACTTACGGCTTTCATTGTTTCTCACTCTGTGTGTGCGCACACATACCCCCACACACCCAGTGAGTAGGCTGGGGGTGGGCAAGAAGTTGGGAAGGGGACACAGAAGTGACAGCTGACCTCAACCCTGACTAAACCCCCCATACCACCATGGTCAGCAAAAATGGGGGAGGGGGCACTGTTGTCTTCCAAGGTAGCCATTGCTCAGAGATTGATCTTGAGGGAAGTGATGAGTTATTACCTTTGCATCACTACTTGTTGTAGGTTTTTTGGTTTTTTGGGGTTTTTTTGTTTGTTTGTTTTTTGTTTTGTTCCACTCACAGACACACCCCTACACCCCCCCCCCCATTCACTTGTTGGTTGCGATAAAGGTAGTTTAATGAGTTTTCTCGCTTGCTTTCCCTATTCTCTTCCCCATCCTACTGGGGGAAGGGAAGTGAGTGACTGGGTGCTTAGTTTCTGCCTGTGGTCAACCCACGATGCTAACATACTGATAGATTAAGAAGTCTGTTTAAATAAAGATGTATCAATTTAACAGAAGTCTGTTTCAGAAACTGGTTGTTAAAACTAGTGAAATTGTTTCCCACAACGTATATCTATTTGGCCAAAGCTGCAAGTAAAGGAATTGCACTGATCTAACTAAATTTTCATTGAACACCACTAATTTGCCTTGGTTTTAAAGGCAATAGCATGCCTTTTTTTGTTAGTTTGTTTTGTTGCATTTAATTTTCTTTAGTGCAGTCTAAACTCTGATGCTCAATTGAAATGAAAGATATAAAAGTGTTTGCCATCTGATCCATCAAGAGGTTTTACAGAGTGTGAAATCGGAATCAGATTCTTATCAGAGTCTCATCAGAGCTGTACATGCCTCCAAGTATACAATTTAATTGTTTAAACAATTAAACATGTTACATGACAGATATGGTACAAAATACTACTGTTTTTTATTGACCTCCCTTGATATTTAGTGCTGTTTCTAGTTTGCTTACAACTTTACGGTTTCCAAGTGCCTAATCTTTTTGTTATTATTTTGCTATCCTTACTTTTAATTGATAGCTGGAAAATGACTTTGAAATACACTATTCCTTTCTTTAATGGTGGCTTATCAGTTTTACATCAGGGTAAAGATCACTTTATTTAGTTTGTGCTTGCTCACTGGTATTACACTTAAAAAAAAAAAAATCTTAAGATAGAGCTTATATGGGTGCGTACTTTCCTGGAAGAAAATGGTTTTTTGTTCTTGCAAGGCATATGATTCCTGCAAAGAGAGCCATTAACACAAGTTAGGGACTGTGAACCATGAGTTTCCCATTACCCTCAAGGTTTATGCCCAGCTGACTTCATATGGTGCTGACTGTTGCAGACTTAAACAGTATGTAATTGTTGGAAATGTCTGGTAGGTTTGCAAGTGACAAAATAAGTTTAAATCTCGTATTCTGTTACGTATACATAAAATTAAGTATTTATGGTTTTACTGCTGCTTCTGCGTTAGATATTTTTGACTCATGATTTCCTATTTCCTCTTACAGATATTTTTAGCATTTTCTGAAATGATGTCCTATTTATTTTATAGGTGATCAAGCTAGAAACTTTTTTTTTCAATCTGGGTTACCTCAACCGGTATTAGCACAGATATGGTGAGTATATGGGAGGGGATGGAAGAATTGCCGTTGTGTCACAGAGTGAGGTTTACTGGTGCAGACTTGGACAGTAACTATTTCACAATCTGGGGGTTAAAATCACTGATTTAGTTCAGTGTGTTTTCCAGAAATTTACAAGATAAATATGCTTTGTAGTATGTTTTAGTGGAGTTTTTAAGTTACTAGTTCAGTCATTGGAAGTAGGCATCCTTCAACAAATGTCATCTTTGAAGCTGGGGATTTGCAACCCTCATTTCAAATTATTAAATGCTTTCAAGTTTATTAAAACTGCACTAATGCAATTGCTAAGCACAGCAGTTAGTATTAAGAATCTAATGGGACAGCCTATGCAAGACGTGCAAAATTTGTTACAAAAATTAAGACTGGCATAGACTATTTCCTTTATAGTTGGAGATACAGCTTGAAAGCTTGGAATTTTCACTATTTTCCTTGGTGAGTTTAGACAGTATTAAAATCTCCATTGCTGCGTATTACACATCACAAACATCTCTACAATCTGCCAGTTTCTTTATGCAGGATTGAGTTGTTTCTGCTCCAAATTATATGACCCTGCCAGACTTGGACATGCTAACTTGCACAGATTATTCATAATTTACATTAATTATATTACTACTAAAACTTCTCTGGTGTTTGGGTGAAATAATACTAGTTTTTCATTCTAGATTGGAAAAAAGCAGCAGAGGGATGGATAACTTCTGACAAATCTGTTAACTTTTCCGGTTATTAACTGTTTGAGAGAGAGAGTAGTTTATTGCAGTTATAAAAACTTTTTGTTGTAGTAAGGACTTTAAAGGCAGAATCTTGCTCTGACTGGAGAAAGAGGAGAATTATTTTCTTGCAAAAAAAACCCCAATTGCTTTGGAAATATTCATGCCTATAAGAGGAGCTGGATTTACATGTTTTTTTAAATAAATAGTTTATTTTCAAATTATCTTTATCTTACAAATATCAGATCTGGTCTGGTTATCTTATTTGCTGAGGACTCAGTGAAAGTTCAGATGTCCCCTTGGAACTTCTCTTGCCTCTTAATTAAACTAGGAAAGAGGTTTTGTCTTGAGACATCCTTTCTCCAAAAATGTTCCATGGGCATTAGCTTTAAATAGGTGTCAACAAAACTAAACAGTTGTAAATAGTCTGACTAAAAATCTCTTCCTCTCTGAATTATTCCGTTTTTCAGCCTCTTGAGAGGGAGAAATCATTCCACTAGTTCTGTAGTTGTCATAGAGACAAGACCTGAACTTGCACATTTTTTTTTTAAATAAAGCTGAACTAAAACCTATTCATGCTGACTTTATAAATCATAAAAAAGCACTTAGCTGTCCCTTTCTCACTGTATCTCTTCTTACTTTGTTTTTCTCTGAATTAAAAGAAGTAAATATTTAAGTAGATCACTTGCGTATATTCCCAGTTGGAGTTAGAATAACCAAGTAGGAAAATAGTCACATAATGGTAGTAAGACCCCTTAAAAAGAAGGAGGAATTAAACAAAAAAAAACCAACCCAAACCAAAAAGCCCCCAAAACAAAAACAAACAAAACAAAAAAACCCCCCAAAAAACCACTTTCTTTTCCACAAGTTTGAATGATTTAACTCTTTTGCTCTATCAGTGAATGTTTGTTTGTAACCTACCTTTTTTGTTCCACAGAAACAATAGAAGTTAGACTGTTTAGTGGCAAGAAGTCCTTTGCTGCAAAGGACATCACCATATGCTCAAGACTGCATTGAAAAATGTGAATCATTGTTTGTCTTAGCTCTCAGGAGTAAGATCTTGAAGTGGCACAATTGCTTTTTGGATTAATAGCAATATGCTGATGTTGTCTATTTACATCTGTGTTAACATTGATAAAAATCCATGAGTACTCTGGTAGAGAGGGCAGTTCTGGAGTAATAAGCCCAGAATCTCTGTGAGGGATATGAGCTACATAAAACTTCTTTTCTATCAGTATTTTTCATTTCTTGAATAGATGGATTTTTTTTTTTAAGAGAAGGGGAAGTACAACAGTCTTTAAGGAAGGAAAGTTGTTATTCTGAGTTACAGCTTCTTTTAAAACTCTTCAAATTAATTTTCTGATCCTGGAAATACGTAAGTGTATGTATGTTGTGTTTTGAAAGTGTTCTCCTATTTTTAATGAGTCTACTTATTTTGAATACAGTTGATCATATCAATCTGCCTGCAAGATAGGAACTTAGCATTTGCTTTATAAAGGATTACCTACAGCTGTATGTAGACAAGCTTATGCTAATACAAAGTTTCATCTGCTTTGTTGGCTATGGAAGTTCTTGTATAGAAAAACACAACTGGGAAAGGAACTGCAAGGGGGATTGGCCTAATGAGTGATTGGCCATACTGTTTTCAGAGCTCTCTGCAGAAAAAGTAAGCCCTCTATCTCTACAAGTTTCCAAACGTATTATCTCATGAGTGAAAGAATCTTGTTTGCATAAGTGAGCAGTATAGGGATTTTCACTGACTTGCATTTTAATTTTAATTAAAATAGAATTGCTGTTTTTGTATCAAGAAAAAATAATTTTCACTAGAACTTCAGGTTATGCTAGCTAGCTAGTTGAAGTACCAGTTAAATGTCTTCTACCTCAAGAGCTGCTTTGAGAATATTCTGCCGTTGGTGTAATTATTTTCTAAGATGACACTCTAAGAAGTATACCTTACTTCAATTTCTGGTGTTAATCAAAGCTTTCCCAGAATTCATGTTCCTTTAAAAACAGTAGCTCCATGGATTTTAGTGTTGAGAATTCCTGTGTCCCTTCTACTCATCATTCATTTAAGAAAAAAGAAGTCTCCAGGACTTCAGTGGAGCAAATTAGTGGAATTATTATAGGCTGTCATGATAACTTATTTACTGTTCTACCCTTTACAAGCTTTGGAGTCTGCCAAGCTGGTAATCTGTTAAGAAGTCTCGTCTCAAAGTAGGCTTTGAATTGAGACTGCAATGGCTCGGAAGATAACTGGTTTTAAGTAGGCAGTAATCGGGCTTTCTTGTAAAGCCCTTATGAATGGTGGCCTCAAAAAGCATATTCTCTGTGGCCCGTCTCTCTGGAATTGAATGAGAACTAAAATAATCAATGCCATCTGGTTTTTGTGCATTTAGAATTACTTGTTTTTTCAGGAGAGATTAAAGCCATTGATTACTTACTTATTTCTGACATATGCTTTCCTCACAACCTTCTTAAATCTGTGTCCAAGTATGGGAATGAAAGATTATGGGTAGCAATTCTGAGAGTTGTAACTCTTAACTATACATGCATTGATTAAGTGCCTAATGCTATAGACCTAATTTCTCCCATTATGGCCGAGTTTTATAATGCAATATGGGATTGTATAATCTAATATGGGAATATAAAGCTTAATAAATCCAGATTTTTTTGAACTGCAAGGAGGTTTCTTTGTTTTAATACTGCTATTTTCATGGAGATAGATGTTTTGAAGGCTAATCAGAAGCATATTTGACAGGAAAAAAGTGTATGGTCAGTTTCTGTGCCTCATAAATGATCGTAATAAACAATATCAATAAATAATCAAGTTGTCTTTGCATTCTGCAGGAAAGAGGAGAGAAAGGAGGAGGAAGAGATCTGTAGGGGAAGAATTTTGTCAGCACCTGAAACCTAGCATTGTAGTGGAGCCCACTGCAGCTATTCTCATTAGAAAGCCCCTATTATAAACACAGGCCTATTCTATAAAATAGGATAAATATTTAGCCGATGTTTAATCCACTTACTGCTCTGGACTGGTTCCGGCCAGACCTTAAATGAAACAAATTTAAGGATACTACATTCTTCCAAATTGCATTAGAGTCAGAACAGTGAAATTAGGTAGTGTTTACTGTCAGCCACTTGCTGCATTTAAGGTGATGTTTATTCAGAGGTAGCACTGAAATCTAACAGCATGACACTAGAGATTCAGTGGTTAGAAATGGAAATTTTTCCTATTTTTTCACTAAGGATTTTGTCAGACAAAAGCTGATTTTTGTTAGCATGCTTGTAAAAACGTTTATAAATTCTGTAGTGTGTACGTAATTTTTCTCACTAAAATTTGTGCTGTTAATTTAAATAACATCGCCCTTGACGTAGAGTGAGTTGAACAGAAGGTCAGATGTTAAATTAAAAGCTACTGATGATTATGTGAATAGGAGCTCAATTAAAGCAATGAGACTGGTGCACGTCAAAGTCTCTTATTGCTGGACAATTAATATTTTCTCATGTAGAACGCAAAGACTTACTGTGTTCTAGCAGTACACTCTGTAAATAGTGCCTGGAGAATCAAGGTTGCCTACAGTGTGATATTTACTCTTCCTGCATTTTCATGGCCATGCATATGACAGGTTGAAGGACTCTGCCTGTGCTTTAGTAATGGAAAGGCTTAAATTTAATAAATCGAAGTATTTGCTGGTGTAGAAGCCACTTGGGTTGAACAAATAAGACTATTGTAAATACAGCTTCTGTAATTACTTTCCTTAAATACAAAGATGTAAGGAACACTGTGACTATGTATTTAATCTGTTGGTGCCAGCTGGTCACTATGGAGCTGACTGACTTCTCTGAATGCTGAGGAACGAGTCGTATTTGAGAGCACCACTGACTAGAGTGCAGTCAAAAATCTGCTAGAGTAGGTTTATCCAGATCAGTTTCTCTAGCTTTGTTCCTAAGCTCATCCGCAGCTTGCTAGCTACATAAGCCTGGTTTTTACTGCCTGTTTCCACCGGGCATCTGACACAAGAATGGTAAGCAAGTGTTGAACTGAACTTTCATTAAAAACACCACACATTTTCCCTGCTGAATATTTTTGAATTTTCTTTAGTTGACTTCCAAAAGGTGTGGTGTTTGCTTTTAAAGCATCAATTAAATGAAGGTAATTATCTGCTTCTGGTTTCCATTGTTCTTAATACCCTGTAATTTTCTAATGAGGCTTTCTTACCCTCAGTATTCATTCACTCTATGCTGGTTTACTTTCTAGTGCAAAACCCACAGAAGGGCGCACTTCAGAAAATACATTTAGCCAGAATGTTTCTGACATTCTAACACTCCAGATATCTTTTGCCTCTTGAATACTTGTAAGACTTGCAGCATGTATTTCTCCCAAGTGAGACTTATAGAAATCTAAGATGGCTGTTTATAGGTGATGACTAATGAACACTGTATGAACTATTTTAGTTGTAAAAAGTAAAAGGTGTATGAAGAAGAAAATGAAAGTGTTCTGAGCAATACTATTCCTTGTAAGCCTAAAAGATGATTTTGCATAGCAAAAATTCTACAGCATGTTGTGGGACACTTCCTTGCTATTGTTGAAAAGATTGACGGAGTATTCCCAGTTGTCACAGTTAAACTTTGAATTCCTTCAAAATGAATTTGGGCTTTTTATAGGAATTTTAAGATGATATAAACATTTCTAATGGAGAGAAAATTTTAGAGATGCAAACATGTCTTTTTGAGGCTTATACTTGTTTCATTGTATGGGAGGAAAAGCACTACATATTGCATACATGCAGTTTGCAGGTTTGCATATAGTGGCTTGTGGTATGTACACTCCACTGGACAAAGTATTTTTTATGTCCAGAGAAAGGCATTGCACTTTAGAGTTAACAGAACATAGATAACCTCAATAACAAAATGTGAGAAGCCTAGTTTGTGTTTTTAACTATTTTCTAGCAGTAACTATACCTCTTATTTTGAAATACACATTTTTCATGAACAGCTATTGCAGTCTGTCCTTGCTGTTGCTTAACCTTCATAGGAGAGAGGCTCCTCTGCCTTCACTAGGGTTCTCCCACTCGTCTCTGCAAGTTGTGTGAAGACACAAACGTTATGTCTTCCATTTTAACTTCGCCTGCCAATGCATCAGGAGTCACTAGTGTATTGCTTGCTTTTTGTGGAAGAGTGATCAGAAACTGAGACTCTAGAGCAGTGGTGTTCTGCAAGGAAGAGGAGGTAGCCATTCCAGGTTTGTACTTCTCTTGGTCCAGGTTTGCCATGCTGACCTTCCCTTTTCCTTCTGCTGGTTGAACTACCATATGTGAAGTCCAGCTACTAGAGTAGGATCCTTGAAATTGGTTATTTGTGAAATGAACCACACACTAGGCGATCATGACTGAAACTTGAATCCAAATTGCATTATGCTGTGTGGGTCCCAGAATCAGTTTTGACTGAATTTAGGCTTCCAATGACTTGCTGGTGGTGAGATTAGAGGAAGGTTTAAAGTTACTTGAAGAACAGGCAGATTTTATGTGTAAATTAAACTTCACTGTGATACGAAGCTTTAGGAAACAACAGCTAGAAGTTCTCACAGCCAAAACTTGTTCTCCAATGAAATATATGTAGCAATTCAACATATTTCAGGGAGTGGAGCAATGCATTCTTTTCTTTTTAACTGTAAGCCTCAGAGTCTACAGTTTCCTCACCAGACTTTCTTCTTTAAATACTGCTGCCAGATTTCTGTAGTATTATTTAGCCTTGTGACACCAAAATTGGTGCATTAAGACAGCTACGCTGCTGAAAGTGCCTTATTTAAGTATTGGGAACGATTGGAGTATCTCCATGTGGAAATGTGACTGGTGATCTAAACAAGGAGAAACTCTTAAATTGTATGGTTGGTCTGTGGCAGCCCTGCTGGGATTTGCCTCTTTGTTGGGTTTTCTTAGGGGTTTTTTGGTTGGGGTTGGGAGGGATTTTATGTTGTAAATGCTTTGCCACTGCATTTACCTGGCTGTCTGCTTATTTAAGTATCAATTATAAATAACTGTCAATTTATTGCAGTACTTTTGTGTTGACTTTTCACATACTTGCATGAAAGCTTTCCTTGACAGGGATTTGATCAGAAATAAAGCTGTAGTTTAACTAGACTGCCTGAATCCTTTGTGTTGTCATGTCTGTGACATGTAAATGTACACGTGAACTTAAAAATATGTATTATTCCAATGCTGACATTTCTTTTCTTCAAAGAAACACAAAGAAATAAGCATATAGTTTAAAACTAAGTTTACAACTGATTACGTTATTAATGTGCAGTTACTCTTTTTTTTGGTTTGCAATTTCAGGAACTAACATTCTTCCTGATTCTCTCCCCTCAACCTCCCAACCCTATCCCCTGCTGAGCATGATTTTCTTAACCATCAAATGAAGAAACAAAAAGACGACTGTTTAAGTCAGACTACTTTACATGAAAGCCTATTCAAGGTCTAGGCTGAATGTTTTATCTTGAGTACTATTGTTTAACTGAAAACACATTTGCACACTTGCAGATGTAACGGTGTTTAGTGAAGTGCACAGATTTAAAGAACATTTTAAGTGTAGCTAAAGTACAGATTTGCAGCCTAAGTCATTTGATTCCCTGTCATGCTGTGGTTCTGCAAAGTTTGTGTTGAACTACATTAATACTTCTCTGGATGCTCCACTGTAATTCCTCTAAGAGCTGAAAAGCAACTTTAAAAATATTTATTAATCATTCCAAGAAGGAAATCGAGAAACTCTGTTTAAGCAGTGTCTTGTTTCATGACCATTTTTAGCCTGGCATAATTATTTTGAGTGGAAATTGATCTGGACTATACATGCCTGTGTGTGCACACTCCTAGGTCAGTTCCTGAGGTTCAGAATTTAAGAAGCTAACTTTGAAAATCATGTATTTTGTAGGGCTCTAGCTGACATGAACAATGATGGGAGGATGGATCAGCTGGAGTTTTCAATAGCTATGAAACTTATCAAATTAAAACTACAAGGTTATCAGCTCCCATCTGCACTGCCTCCTGTCATGAAGCAGCCACCTATTGCTCTGCCTAGTGCACCAGGATTTGGTAAGCTCTGTTTTCCTCCTTGTTAGCTTGTGTTGTAGCAACCTAAGTTGAATTTGATTGTTGTTTTGCACTGCCTAAAGGATGTTTTATGCAAAAGTATTTCTAAAAGCATGTGGAGTCAAAAAAAAAAGAAAAAAGCTTCCACATGCATGCATATGCTCAAAAAAAAAAAAAAAATCTCAATATGCTTTTAGCACCCAGCCATGCTGAATAACATATGTTGAGGTCCTGTTTGCTTCAGGTCTTATACTGTTCCAAACAAAAGTGTTTGTGGGGAAAAAAGATGGTAGCAGTGCTAATGCATTCCAAAGTGATGGAGTTTTTATTTAAACTATTGTTATTTATCCTATTTTTTGTTAAGGGATCTCCAGCTTTGGCAAGATTAGCCATTTTTTCCTTACCTTTTACAAATCGTGGCAGTAATGCACCTCTCTGCTTTTGTTTTATGAACGGTGCTGCACTGGTATTAGCTAGAACAGCTGCTGATTCAGTTCTCATGGTTAGTACTGGCAAGGTTACCATCACTTCAAGGAAAAGAATAGGGGAAAATGGGATAGTGAGAGGGAAATAACTAAATGAATCAGAACCTCATGTGTGACACCTTGATGTTCTGCTGTACTCTGTAATGAGAGGTTCTTTACCTTTCTGTTTTTGTTGTTGCTGTGACTCAAGTTGATTGGTGCCTGAGAATCACTGCTGTCCTTAAGAGAAGGGAATAGCGCATTTAATGAACCACCATGTTGCTTGATCAGTTGTCACTTCCACAAATTTTACGAACAGTTTTATTTCTGACTGTAAGAAATCAGTGAATTTGAACAGAACAAATACTGGTTTAAGTGAGAAAAAGCACAATAAAGTGAAATCCCCAAGAAAAACAGTGAAGTCTGAATTTTTTTCTCACTCCCTGTAGACTTGATCTCAGCTGTTTGCACTCAGCCTCATTCTTCCCATTGGCATGACTGGGCCTCCTTAACCTCTCTGTTATCCATGCAACTGTGCTTACACCTAAAATACCTCATTACTGTGCTTTACCCTATTAGCTTTGCACTGTTTCATCTTGACAATAGGCTGCAAGCAGTTATCCTGAAGCTTGTTCTTTTCAGCTCTGGCTAAATGTAGGCTTTGGGTTCATTACTCACTGGAAGTTGACAGTGCTGCTCTTCATTTAGTTCAAGGGAAACAATTCTTTTCTTCAGCAAATGCTAATAGACTTTTTTGGTCAGCGTTGCATCCAGTGTGATCTTACATGCATACATTATAAAGTGGTATGTTGTTCCCTCTGCATTGTTTTGTGTTCCCCTGCCATGCTAATGGTGCAGTGGACTGTAAGAGTTCTTTCAGGGGATGTGTGAAGTTTCCATTTCAATTTGCTCTTTAATTCTGCATTTACTGCTGGGTTGCAGGCTGCACTTAAATTATTATATCATATTAGGAGTCTCTAAATTGGAAAAAATATCTCCTTTTCTTGCCCATAGGTATTGGGGGCATTGCCAGCATGCCATCTCTTACAACTGTTGCCCCAGTGCCAATGGCATCTATTCCAGTAGTAGGAATGTCTCCACCATTAGTATCTTCTGTTCCTGCAGCAGCAGTACCCCCCCTGGCTAATGGAGCTCCTGCTGTTATACAGCCTCTGCCTGCTTTTGCTCATCCTGGTATGCTACATACTGAGACTCTGTTTACTCTCTTGCTATTAACAAATTATTTTGCCATTTTCTTTGGATCCAGAGAACAGTTGACATGGAATTAGCCATTCTAACTTACCTTAAAGAATGACTTTGGGTAAGGACTATACTTTGGTTTAGACCGATGTAATTGGTTAGGAAACTTGCATAAAAGTTAAAAGAAGCAGCATGGACCTACCATACTGTAACAGTCATGCTGAGCAAAATATTAACCTTGTTGTATAACCCTGTTATAACCCTAGATTTATCACACTGGGTGTTTTTTATCACACCCAGTGTGACAAATCTAGCTTCCCAATAAACTAAAATTGGTTCTCTCCTATCTAACTGTTGAAGTGCTGCTATTTATTGGGATTACTTTAAAATATTGGTATACACATGATTTCTAACATTAATCACAATATAATTTGATATCATCAGTGTTTGCATAAAACTGCAAAAGTAAAAAGACATGAGAGAAGTGCCTGTGTGTTTTCACCTATTTTGTTAGACACTATTAACTTACCTTAATATTTTAAAAGGGATACCATCAAAAGAACCATAATGCTTGTATTTGAGGTTAGGAACTAAATGAATGTCATAGAAATTCTACAGTTTAATATGCTAATACTAATAAATACATGTATTCTGTTATTTACAGCCACATTGCCAAAGAGTTCTTCCTTTAGTAGATCTGGTCCAGGATCGCAGATAAATGCAAAACTGCAAAAGGCACAATCATTTGATGTGGCTAGGTAAGTTGGTACTGAATGAGTCTATGTGTGTATCTAGTTCCCCAGAGTTAGAAAAACTACTTCTCTTTTGCAAAGTTCTTTTCTGAAATAATATTTGCTT
>KL276946.1:15932-33742 GCA_000699545.1 Podiceps cristatus | reverse complement strand
CTGAGGACCGTTTCCCAGGGAGTCCTGGGAATGCTGGGTTACCCTGGCATATAAATATCTGCCTGGGAAAGAAGATAACAAGGCAGCAACACTCAGTGACTTCATCTTAGTTGAATCACTGAAAGCACTGGTCTTTGTCCATTGACTTGTTCACATCACTTTGTTTATGAAAAAAAGACAGAATCTTGGACCCCGAAGACTGCAGGTGATTTATGAATGGAAACCCCACCAACCATCTGAGGAAATATTTGGCAAAGCTGACAAAGGTAGACAAGAGATAAGACAGTAAAAACCATCATAAAATGCTAGATGTTATTCAAACAATTCTCTTTTGGATTAAGAAAATTAAAATGGTGTATTTTATGTGAGAAAAATGGATAAAGATAGCAGGCACCACAACAGCAACAAAAACCTATGCTTCTTATTTTGCAAATACGAACTTTACTGACACCAGAGTTTATCATACCAAGATAATGATCACTCATGCTATCTTTGTGATACAGTATTAAAGGTGTCGACATTTCTGCCTGTTATTGATTTTCCTCTATGAAAAAATTGAACCACTCTTCTAGTATCTTGTTTCATTGTCCATTTTTATTAGCAGCTAAACCTCCTGACAGAATAGCTCTAAAAAAATATTGATTAATGATTATTTCACCATGTCACGTCACTGGCTGTTTCATATTGATGTTAAATCAAGAAAAAGAAAAACGTTATTTGGTACTTCTTTTATTAATCCATAGGTATGTCTGTGTTCCATATGCATATCAAGCTTCAAAGGTATCTCTATAGTTTTATGTGTTCTCATTCACAGCTCATCCAGGACAGAACATCTCAGCTTTGTCAAACTAGCATTGTAAAAGTGTGAGACGTCCTATAATATAAAAGAGGTCCTGTCAGTAAAACAAATTAAAAAAAAAAAAAACTTGAGCCCTAATGTGGCTTAATTAATATAAATTGTTTGTGTTTTATAATTTAAGAGTGTGACAATACTGTTATCTTAGACAATTGACAGAAAAAACCCCAATATCCTTCAAAGATATGGCAAACATAGACTGATAGATAAAGGAAGTGTAAAAAATTTTAACCTGTGTATAAAGAATTTAGCTACAAAGGTAGGAACTAGAGAAAAGGTGGAACTCAGGACAGATTTGTTTAGGTCTCAATTGTGAAGATTAAAAGTATAAATCTGTGACAGATTTGATTATGTCAGAAGGTTTGCTTTTACAAAGAAGAATTTTTTTTTTACTTACAGTATCTGTATCTCTCATACAGAATGATCTCTTGCCTACTGGTGACAGAGATAACTTCACACATTTCAGCTATACTGTACTAGCTTTTTTTTTTTTTCTCATAATGATCAGAGTACATATTAAAATATTTGCAATGTTTCTAGAACAAATGGAAAAGAAATAGGTGAACTGGTATCAGTACAAATAGCAAAACCACAAACAAGCATCTTTTTGACATTTTCCATCTCAATATAGTTCTACTCAGTAATGCATGTTCATAATTCTGCAAGTTAAACATTTCTGACTATCATGTACTTAAGGTCCCCCTCCTTCTCCCAATTCTTCTCAAACTTTCAAAAAGAAAGCAAGAATTCATGTCATACACGACCTAAGCTTGTCCAGACCTGTTGCTTCAAGGCACTTATTACTAAGGCAGACATCTCTGATCTTTTCCCTAGCTTGAAGAAAGTGGATAACTATTTTCCTACTGGTCTTTAAAATATAAGACTAATCTACCACTGTATTTCTTTTTTAAAGGAATAAAGACAACTTGGATTGTCCTTCCAACTAAATTGATTCATGAATTGATTCATTGGTTTGTGCATTCTTTGAAAAATGGCACAAAATTTTGAAACCAGGTTGGATCACAAATAGTATATGAGAAACCCAATAAGGAACGTGCACTAGAGGAATATGAACTTAAAACAGTTACTTGTAACTTCCATAAAATAAGTGGATATGACTCCCTAGTGGGAACAATACTGGGCTGATTAGACTGAGTTATAAGTAATTAAACTAATCAAAACATCATTACTCATTGGTGTGACTAGCAAGTACCAAGCAGCCTCAACTGTATTGCACAGAGATTCAAATAAGGGCACATCACAATATCAGGAAAATATTTTTATATTTTCAAAAATTTGAATTGCATGAAGACCCATTGCCATGAGTCCAAAATGAGTTTCAAATTCCATCAACCAAATAAGCTTACATTTTTTTCTTCACTTTGAGTAAATTATCAGCTTAAAAGTACCGAGGCTAAGGAAATCTGGCTATTTTTAAAAAGAGGTCTTTACATGACAAGGATCAAGGAATGATCATTGTACTGAAGAATCCACCCTCTACTTACTATGATGGAAAGCTATTTCAAAGAGATCAATGCAAATTTATCAAATGGTGGGAGTTTTCCCACCCTCCCAGAATTTATTTCAGTTGGTGTACTTCTAGCCACAGTGGAAAATGGGCTAGAGCAAAAGAAGACTGAAAATACTCATTTGAAATGCTTATTTTGAAATAATATTTTCAACTAAACCAAAAAAGGTCAATAAAGAAAACATTAATGTTGAAATTGATTCAAGATGGCAGTTGATTAAAAAAAATCTCTTCTGCTGAAAGGTATTTGAAGGGCTTATGAACTGGCTTTGAAAAACCTTTAGCATAATACAGAGAAGGAGATCTTATAGGCCTGTAATCTTTATTTTCAAAGAAAACAGAACACAGCTATAAAACAAGTTTAACTATGAATTCCTTTAACTTAAAAGATGGTTAATTAATGACTGACAAAGAATAGTAGTGACAAGTGGTTGACCAACTCTGATCAGAAGATTTTCTATCACCAAATAAAATGGAGGGGGTGGGGAGCAGAATAGATCACATCTCAAATTTTATTTTTTAAAAAAGAATTTATGTGAATTACACAGCATTTGTGTGAATTTGCATTGTGTGTCTGTTACAATAATATCTAGAGGTGAATGATATTTAGTTCAGTCTTACATTAATTTTCCTAGTTTTATTCTGAATTATTCAGCTTCTTCCTACTAAACAAGGGAATTTTGGAGCAATTTGTGATAAAGACTGCGACAAAGTTAGCCTAGTGTATTTCAGGATAGACATCCAAAATTAATTTTTGTATGCCTTTATTTAACTTATTACAGTTTTATCAGTGGGAATGCATATTTTTTCTCAGCATGTAATTTTATAAAGACTCTTAAACCTGATACTTCTTTTAGGAAAAGTTTTCTAGTGATTTCTGCGAGTATGTAATGGGAATCTCATACTATTTTTACTAACATTTAAAAAGTCTCCATAAATGACATATTGAAAATAGTTCTAGTTTCATACAAGAATAAAAATCAGTTTATGCACTTGAACTTTAATGCTGTTAATGTACTCATTTGGAGTAACCCCTTGGGCAAAACTTGTAGTCCAAAACAGACCTTGCTCTAGTGGTGATAAATACTTTAGCATTAATCCTTGAGGCAAAGCATCAGTGGCTTAAAAGATTTAAACACCTGTACAGGATCCCCACAGGAGCATAATTAAGCTGTTACCACTACGTTGCCTTTTCTGTAACTGGCTCCTCTCCTCCTTTGCCAATTGTTCAGCTCTGATGTCTACAGTATTTTCTAAATATCTGTATAGCATACACATCATGTTTGTAACTTTAGATTTTATTGGGTGCGAGTGACACGCTGGCATTTATTCAGAATGCCAAATGGTTGCAACAGCTTCATTTCTAAAACACTAGCAATTTTATGTAGTTTGGCTGTTGCTCTTACAACCAGAATTACATTTTCAGTTTTATTGTGTTACATTTATCTTTGGTAGACCATATTAGATGTCATTCTAGGAATACGTAGCACTTGAACTACACACATAAGTTTATGACTGGCTATATAAAATCTTTGCTTTCATTATACACATTATAGTGCAAAGGATTTTAGCACAAAAGATGCATATATTTTGACTGTCTATATTGCATGCCAATCCTGTCACTATCTTGGATTTTAGTTTCATATAGTACCTTCATGTCTTGCTGTGGGTTTCACAATGTTTTCATTTCAGAAATGCTTTCAAAAGCAGAAAGTTTCTCCTATCTTTTTTGCAAATATAGACTTCAATCTCAT
This sequence comes from Podiceps cristatus, assembly GCA_000699545.1. NCBI lineage: Eukaryota > Metazoa > Chordata > Aves > Podicipediformes > Podicipedidae > Podiceps > Podiceps cristatus. The sequence goes on along the minus strand of KL276946.1, from coordinate 29,604 downwards.
AACAACAATACTGAAGTTAGTTATCAGTTATGCCAGAGATAATTCAGTCTAATTAATCCAGCTATAGTGCTGGAAGATCCTCTTTGTAGAATTGCCACATAAATCCACTCCAGGGCCAGAAACTGCCAGTAGAAAAATTCAGACTGACCATGTGGCACCTTGCCAGAGGATTTGGCTCTTACACATTTTATTAATTCGTCTTTTTGTTCTGCTTACACAGACCTTACAATAAAAAGATTCTGATGCACAGAAAGTGCTGAAAGAGATAATGTTATTTGAAAAAGGTTCAATATGTAGGATAATAAATTTTATCTGGAAACTCAAATTTTTTAGGGCCCCAGAGGATGAGGGTTCAGCACAATGTCTAAGACACAAATTAATAAGCGGAACCAAACCTTTCCATTAATTCCCTTCCCCTTTTCTTTCTCTCCCCAAATACACAGAATTGAAACGAAATCTGACTATTTTTTCTGTTTAGAAATAAGTATTCTGACATGATTGCCAACAGAAAATGCGTCAAGGTAAGCTGTTCTTTGCCCTAGTGTTGTTTTGCATTGGCGTAACTCCTTCGATATCACTAATTTCTTTTTCACAGCGATGCAATATCAAGTCTAAAGCTGGGCACATGAAACACTAGGGTTTTGTTCAGCTGGCTTTAGATATAAAACAAAAATGAAGGCAGCAATGTAAATGTGTTAAATACACTGTGTTAGTCACCACCATCCCACCGAGAGGCCCAGGAAGGCAATGGTTAGCCATCAAAATCAAGGAAAACTCCCCTCCCAGGAGCTGATTCTTCCTCACAACCACTCAGAAGTGTGCTTGGGCTGGCTCTTTGAGCCCCAAAGATAAAAGAAATCTGTTTCAAATAATATTTTTTTTCCTTCTTTGAAACACTGCACTTGTAAGAGTTAATGATTTAAAGACAGGTATAAAAGGAAAAAAAAGAATTCTGAAGCTTCACATCAGGAATGGCATTTTTGATGTTTTATACTCCCAGGGAAAAAGGTTTCTTTTATAGCAGTATTTGTCATGTATCTTACATTTATTTTCCTATCTCATAACATACTTAGTAATAAGCTAATGATTATTATTATTTTTTTAAATCTAAGAAATTAGTTTAAAATGTACTTTAGCCAAGAGGATCAAGGACACCTTGTTATCAATAAATTTGTGTCCCTTAAACAAGAATCATTCACCTCATCAGGATAACCAGCATTCTGACTTTACTTACATAACAGTAATTAGAGATTACTGTAAAGTGCAAAGCAGCAAGGCTGAAGTGAACAAGTTAACCTGGTCAGCCACATGTAAAGTAAGCAAAAGTGAAACACTGGTTCGTTAAAATTAAATTATTTAAATTAACAAGCAACAAACATTTGTAATATGTCTTTTAATTTTCCATAGAGAAAAGGTGAATTTAAGTGACTTTCATGGCACAATGTCACATACAGGAGAGGAGTTTGTGTACATGTGCATTCACGTGTAGAAGTAAAAAGAAATCCAGGAGATGAGACAGAAGGTACTTGTAGCAAAGCCCTAAGATAAAGCTGCAATGAAAAAGGGAATGAGATTAGAAAGGCAATAAACAGGGAAATTATTTGCTGGTATTCTAATTGTATGATGTTTTGAGAATATATTATTTGTAAATGAGCAGAATAACAAAGAATTATGTGACTATCATTAACTTCTCCTCATAACAAAGAACAATCTAAAAGATCATAACACTTTGCCTAACTTTTGTTAGGTCAAAAAAGGCAAAACTGTCTTCCTTTTCTTTCTCTCCCACTCCCAAATAAAAATTGCATGAGTTAGCTGTAACTTCTTTCATACCAACTTTGGTACGCTCTTGTGATGGGACACACACAGACGCGGACACAACAAAAACAAAACCCACAAAAGACAGGTAGAATGAACATCTTGCAACATTGATGACAGAAAAACAGATCTGAGAATAGCCAGCCCGACCAAATGCTGAGGAAAAGAACCTGAAGGGGGGCAGTGGGAGATTTTATTTTCTCTTTCTCCATCTTCTTTTGCTCTTTAGTCTCTTGTTTTGCTACAGAGTTCCTTGAACTAAGCAAGCTGCACATCAGTTTCAATTTCAGAAGCCACGACAGTGTTCCTCTTCTCCCAGGTAACACAGTCTTAAACACATCTTTGTAAAAAAACTCTCAGGTAAGCTTTTTCTATCTGAGACTTCAGAAAAAGAAATGGAAAAAAGTGTGACCTACACAAGGTATTTGAGATATGAAACACAATCTGTTTTTTGGTGTGCGTTTTTTTTTTTTTTTTTTTTTGTTTTTTTTTTTTTTTTTTTTTTTTTTTTTTTTCTCCCCCCCATTCATTGTGCCTTTAATAAAGGCTAAAAGGATTTTAATGATAGTTCTTACAATGGAACTAAGCCAACATAACTTAAAGTGAAGCTCTGAAGTATACTTCAGATCAATTTTGTAACAATAAAAATATATTGTTTCTTGGTGAGCCTGAGACAGGATGATCTCATACATTTTATTTGTTCACATAGTTCGGTTACTAAGAACCATTTATAACTATTAAGAATTTAAATTTAATATAGAACTACCAGTTCAGATTTGGAAGGTTGGTGTGCCCTATAAATCAGTGAGATACCACCCTCCTGAAGTACTATGAAAAAGGAATCCTTTGTTCTGTTTGGAAGTAAAATAATTTGAAAATATCTTAGAGAATTCTTCCTCTAAGAGCTCATGGAACTATTTTTTTGAAAAAGCAATTTGCAGACACTATGCTTAAATAAATTCATTATTATTGGATTCTGATTCATTAATATTTGGTTCAATTTAAAAAATCACAACTTTTCAAATATCCACTATATTTTACTATGAGTAAACATAACTCACCACTATAAATTGTGACACTCCAGTTAAACTACCATAAAACAGAAATTATCTCAAGCTAATAGGATTTCTGTCTTTCTTAAAGTGAATAATGGTAGCTGGTTGAACCGTGATCGGAGACATCTGGCTTATTTCTTCTTTTTCAGGTTATATAAAAATGTGCATGCATATTGAGATTTATAGATTTTAAGATGATAACTTTTAGACTTTATACAATTACTAATTTACATAAAGAAATGTTCCATTAGCAGCCCATAGGTGTAAGTTATCTGGACAGTAATTTTTCCCAACCAAGTCAGTGAAGATATTGAGAAACTACTTTCAGAAGTTTGTTTCCATTTTAGACGTAGTTTGGCTAAACAATACATTTGCATGGATTATTGATGGATTTCACCTCCACATAGTCTATAGATCCTCCTTCTCTTTCCTTCAGCCCCACTCCAGCTAAATCAACACATAATGATGGCCGTTCCCCACACTGAGTGTTTTCTCGTTGTCCACAGAAGCGGATGCACGCTCGGTGAAACAGTTTAGAGTAGCGCTGTGGCGATCCCTCCCTCGCGCGGCACACGAGGCGGGACGCAGGGCTGGCAGGAGGAGAGGTTTGCTCCAACAGTGATCTGCTGCATCACCCTGGTCCCGTGGCACCTTTCTGTCAGGTCTCTGTTCACCTCACATCTGACTGGCTGAAAAATACAGCCCTGGTCTCAGCAGGACTCGTATGAGGCTATTGTGATAGTCGTATCACGACAGTAGAAAGGGGTCTGCAAAGAGCGAGCATTGGAACACAGCTTTTGCCAAGGCTTTAAAAGCTGCATAGCTAAATGCTTTTGGCAGAGGTCTCGAATCACACATAACGGGATGCGAAAGGACATCTAAGATCTAAAGTCAATGTGTCTGTGTACTTTTATTGTCTATCAAATTAAAGACAGTACCTTTTTTTTTTTTTTTTTTTTTAACTGTAAGATCCTTACTTTATTTGACCTATATGATTACCTATAGTCTACCTAGTGAAGATGTATTAAATGTTCTTAGCTCTAAGGTAATGCTTCCATACATAAAATGTACAGGATGTTGCTGGACATGTCCAGAGAGTAAATCTTAAAAATTCACATCTAAATTGGAGACCTTTTGTTATCATACCTTATTTCAATGAAGAGTTAATTCCTAAAAAGAGTTTTTTGTGTTACCAGACATCACAATCCGGCCACATTTTATAGATTAAATAAGGCAATTATATCAGGATAACGTATTTGTAACTTACAAGATCATATTCGAGTACTTAAAACAGGCATTGACAGGACTGATTATTTAAAAATATCTATTAGATTCTCCAGAGCTGCACATCCATAAATACAAGAACTATTTCTCTAGGCAAGAAAGCAACCAGGTTAAAAGATAATGTGAAAGCAGTGAATATATAAATGAAACATTTTAAAAAGAAAAAAATGAAAATGAAATCAAATAATGACAAAACCTACAAATATATAGGCAGGCATGCTAGAGAAATAATCAGTACTTATTTAAAAATAAGTGTTTTTTCTAAAACACATTAAGAAAAACCTCATGTAACATATAAGTCTAAAAATGAAAATGAAATCAAATAATGACAAAACCTACAAATATATAGGCAGGCATGCTAGAGAAATAATCAGTACTTATTTAAAAATAAGTGTTTTTTCTAAAACACATTAAGAAAAAGAAAAACCTCATGTAACGTATAAGTCTTAGGAGTGTAGAAAAGCCCAACTATTCAATACTCATTTCTGACAGGTGTTTGGAAAGAAGAAAGTGGTTGTATTCTTTCTGTGTGAGGCTGAAAATCGGTACTGAAGATAAAGCAACATTTCTAAATGAAACGATTTTCTGACCAGCCATAGGAGGGATTTGAAAGGAATTAACTGAGAAACACTTTGAAACTAATGTTATTATACAGCAGATTTTGAAATGAATAAAATACCAGAAGAACTAGAGGCTTCCAGTGTTATTTGAATACTAGAAAAAATGAGTTTCTGAAAACCAGTATCTATAGTTCCTATATAAGAAAATGTAACAGCTAATTCACATGTTTTAACATGGAATTGAAGACCAGAAAATGACATCAGGGAGTGTATTTTCATGGTAGATGGGCCTTCTCAAATAAACCTCTAAAAATGCAGATCATCTTTGTCAACTGTATTGCTATTAACTTCTCCAGACTAATCAAGGCATTTGACCAACAATCACATGGCTTTTAAATTCATTAACATAGTCCCTTTTTTTTCTTCATACAGTGCAAAATTTGACTTTAACTATGTTGTGGCCAGAACTGAAGTTTCATGAAAGGATGCTGTTCTCAGTAGCTGATTCCAAAGAAGAGCTGGTCTATTGCTCTCTTACCTATTTTTAGATCTCTTGTTTTAATTGCAACTGAAAAAACGAGGTAAAACAGAAAAAAGCCACCATATTTCTAAGTAAGAAAATACCACCACCATCTTTTCAAGCACTCTGCCTTTTTCCCCATGTTCAGCACAGCACTGACAATCAGATCTGTGATGGGGAAAAAAGACTCTTCTCCCAGGTCAAGTCACTGTTTTTATTTTCTCTGCAGAGCAAAGGAGAAAGCAGCAATGTTCACCTGCTTTGACAGACCTCCACACATCTTCAAGTCTCACTCACCATACAGCCTCTGCCATTCTTAGTGCCACAGTGGCACTTGCTTCCCTCTGGGGGAAGCAATTACTTGACTGAGAAAAAACCATTTTGACCATATAAAGCCTGGGGATTGCTACAGAGCTCGTGGGTAGAACACAACGAGCTGTGGTATACAGGGCTGGGTGATTTAACATCCTCTCTGGATAAAGTCTGCAAAGTGATCTCATGTGCACAAGTCCCTCAGGGTCCGTGTAGCTGCAGCTGGGCTCTTCATCCCCACTGCCCAGCCACCCTCTTCTCCTGACATCGGTTATACAGGGGCAACTTGCCTTCCCAGGGCCAGCTCGCCTCGACAGGCCACAGCTGATGGCTCCAGGGACTCATTCAAACCCATGTTTCCCCATCAGTTGTTCTTCCTGGTACCTGCCTCTTGCCCTGTCACGCGAGTCAACTGCACACTGGATCCCTCACGAGTCTCGAGGGCAACACAGCAGGTAGTGAGCCTAATACTGTGCATTACTTCTTTGCACATACAAAGTCACTTCTTTATCAGTTTTTAGCAGCATACACTCAAATTCTGTCACAGATCTTTAAATTTCATGCATTTCTGCAAAGACACCTCCATATAACACTACAGGCATTTTACCTACACTTTGATTAGTCTTCTAATGGATTACTGACATCCTGCTGCTCATTCTAACCACTTACAAGTTACAATATTAAAGTCCTCATTAGTTCGGTCATACAGCTATAATAATTAGACTTCCCATTTTTAAGTCTTCACAGATTGCTTAGATTACAGTTTAGAACACGGTATTATTGCTCAGATGGGAAGCTGAGACATTAACATGCATATGGCAAATGTTTCTCCTAATTTTAGATTGCTACTTTCAGAATCAGCTTCACAGATTACTTAAAGCACATCTTTTACAGATCTCAGTGGCAGCTGTGAAATGAACACTGCCACATCAGGACGATCAAGCCAAAAAACCCTAGAAAACCTGCCATATAATTATTATCCATTTACAAAGCATTTAGTGCATCACTGTCTGGGGCGGGAAATAGGAACATACATCAGTTTTTCACAGCAGAGTTCAGTTGCCTTTATCACAGGGCCATCATTTTGTAATCCCCAGCCTGATTCACATTTTATCTTTATCTTCTACAGCAAATGAATAAGAGGGTCACGCAGGCAGCACAATTCACTACACATTTCTGATTCATTCTTCGAACACAGTACACAAAGCACAAGTTTTTGTGGAGCTATGGCATGAAGAAAAGGTAGTATGCACACAGAGGCCAAATTAAGATTGCATCCTTTGTCTTGATTCCTAAGCACTGAGTTTGCAAAATTAATAATGTTCTTCGATATAAGTAACATCTTGGCATATTAAAAGAGGAAATCAGTTTTCCTCCAACATTTCATAACTTGACACCATGCTGCATCACTAGTTCAGATCCTTTAGCTCTCCAGACCTTTGGTGTTTGAGAGGGTAGAGTGATCCGATAGCACTAACTGCCAGCCTCTGAGCAGAGGTGTTACACAGGAGGAGAAATTTTGCAGGGAGACCGTAAGCAATAGGACAATCTTGAGCCTCCTTTTAGCTTTGTAGCATAGTGCTCACCCCACCAAGTCCTTTTTCTGCTCAGTCTCATCTTTTCCTCACCCTGGCTGCTTACCTCACTTCCATCCTTTCTTGCTTAATCACTACCTAGTTCCCATCCTCTCGTCCCCTTCTCTCTGCATAGGGCCCTAGTTCTGGTCTCACCCTCCTCTGACTTTATTCTTCAGACACTCCCCTCTCTCAGAACTCCTCATCATCCTTCTTTAATTCACTGTTCCCTGCTGACTCCCTCTCACACATCCCTTTCCTCAATCTCTGCCCTTTCAGACTAATAGCCTTTCTGATCTCCATTTTTCCTAAGTAGCATTAACCTTTTCCCTCACCTCTCTGCTCCCGTGTCCCACCTTCTTCTCCCTTTAGCTGCTGCTTTCAGTCTCCTCGCTCAGTCCTTCCCAATATATTTTCACCTTCCCCGTCTTTCAGACACAACCAATGTGACTTCCTGATCCTCTCAGCTTCCTACACCTCCCTGCCTTGAACCAGTCATTTCAAAGTCTGATTTGATGGCTTCAAAGTCTGGGACACACAACACCACCAGGAAGCCCTCGCCGAGATCGCTGGTGATGGTTTCTCTGATGAGTTTCACACTGGTCTCTAGCACCCAGGAACACCCATTAGAGAAGGTTAATTTTTACACTACTGCAACTTGGCTTGACCAGGCTCATTAGCTCTCGTGGATGGCCTGTCAGAGGATTGTCTCTCAGACCCAGTGATTTTGTAGAGGAATGCTGCAGAAGTCCTTATTTGTGTAAGAAAAGGCATTGCTTAATACAAGATTCCTAGAATTGTTCAACATAGGCAAAGTACCAATTCCTCACTTTCTGAAAAATTGAAATGGTTTTGGTGAAGTTTTGCTTGTCTTTTTGCTTAAGGTGAAAAAAGGTTCACATTGCACGTAAAATTTTAGAGCAAATGGTTCAAGTCTGGTAGAGTTGCTATAAACAGTCAAGACAGGTCTGCAAGTTGGGTAGCCCCTAGGGCTAGTAATGGAGAGGTAACGGCATCCTTGCCGGCGCAGCAGTTGCAAGCCCCACAGACCAACCTGTGCAGATGACAATGATCTAACCTTTAGAGCTTCAGTTTAGTGTGTAGACTTTTCACTACCCTCTAACTGACATTAGAGGAAATTTTCATCAGGAAATCTAGTCTTCATCCCTGATCTTCTGTAAAGGTATTAATTTTTGTTGTACACATAGATATAGAAGATACACATTATTCTTCTAGACACAGGGAAGACAGCCAGATTAATGCTCAAGTTAAAAGAAAGAAAAGAAATAACCAAAAATTATCATTGCACAATGACTATTTGATCTTGTGCAAAGGCTGAAGCAATTTCACTTTCCTATTTACAAATCTGGACAGGATCTTAAAAGTTGTTACAAACTATGTAAACAAGAGCACTCTCCTGCACAGTCATAAACTTGCACTTCTCCAAACGACTTGGGATGGTTTCTTTCCCACATTTGACAGAAAACATTTGGTATAAGAGATCTTGGCCTTGAAAACAGCCGTCACATGCATGCAGCACCAGAAGGGCTAATAAGTTTCAGATGATTTTAGGAAAGTTTTCTTTAGTATTTTGAAGTGAGGGTAGGGAAGGAAAAAAAAAGTATATGGGGGGAAGAACATAAAGAAGAGGGAAGGGGAACTGTAGCACAAGCAGAAACAGGATTGGAAAACTTCAGGCGGAGCACAGAGCATACAGGGTTAAAATAGTAACAGTCGCAATTGTTTTCCATGAGGAGCCTGCCAAATCCTTTTTGGAATTTACTTTGAATAGTTTTAGATACTAATGTCGGTCTGGTTTTCTTAATGATTGATAAATGAATTGTTTAAGAGTCACTTAGCCAAAGTCCAGGAGGACAAAATAGTTTTTGTCCCCAGAAAGCTAAGCAAAGTGACTCCAGCCACACAGATGGGCACTATGGGTGTTGCAGCAATTACAGATGATTACTTTCCTAGGAGAGAAGATGTGGCAGCAGCCATTGCAATGCCAGCCACACGCCTAAGCCGTGCGCAAGCTTCGCGAGGGGGCTGAGCCACCCAGGCAGAGGGTGTCCTGGCTACCCTTTCAGTGCTGCCAGTTCCACAACCAGAGGCTGAAATTTACTTTTCTCCATGTTACAAATGATGCTGTTGCATTGGTGAAACCCATGGTATAGATGCTGCTTTGTTTTCAAAGAAACCCTCTATCTGGTGTTGTATGTTCCATGTGGGAATGTAGTCAGGCAGTTGCCGAGAGTTGCTGTGCATAAATAGCTTGATTATTTGGATTAGTTTGATTATTTGGATTTTGGAAAGAAAGATTTTCATATTAAAAGATTTAATGAAGAATCTGAAGGAAAAGAGTAAAATAAAAGAGCCATTGGGGTTATCCGTGTGCAACTTTAGCTGTTGAATGGAAAAATATAGTGACATAGACTGAATTGATACAATGGGTCAGGCAAGAGTAGTTTTTGAATGATAGATATTTCTCATTTTACTTTTTAAAGAACTGTAAACTTGTAGAAATTAAGAAAAATAAAAAATGAAAACACAGCACCACCCCCAAACTCTACAGATGAACGTCTAGCAGTCCATGCACAACAAATTCAATTTCTAAACACAGCTACACTTCAGGAGGGTTTGTTTTAATATCAGCTGGTCTAAGGACTTGAGCAAAGCTTAAATCTATTGAACAGATGAAATCAGCCAACCTGTAGATGTGGTTACAATTCAGATTGCTGGCTAAGACTCTGAAAGGCAGTGAAGCTATGAACTGCACACTGAGCAAGGTTAGGAGAAGTGGCACCAAAAAGGAACTAATTTTGGTGCAAAATAGAGCACTAAGAGGCAGCAGAGACTCGAAGCATGCTTTAATCTGAGTGTACTACTACTCTCTAAGAAATCTAGATGAGCCATGTTTTTTATAAGAGTTATGCTACATACGATGAGCCAATAAACACCTAAAAAGGTAATGGCCATCATAACTGGAAGGCCTGTAGTCATTCACAATCCTCGTCTACTATCTTGCTTTGCAATATGCTTTAATATATTTTGATAGATTTTGTAAATTCCATAGCTGAGATGGATTCAACCCAGCAGAAATTATTCCAACAATGATTTACACGTCTTGTATAAACGTTTCAACTTTTTACTGTTTTGGTACAGAAAACAGTAATGTGAAAGGCTTAATTTGTTGAAATCCTTTAGGTTTTATTCTGCATACCTTGAAGTACTACCTTTAAATATTGGATTATTGCTCATGGATAATGTGGGTGCATATGAAGCCAGGCTTTGCCCACAGGCTAAATAAGATCCCATTATCATAACCTGCTTAATTCCAAACACATTAACATCACTGCTTTTTCATGCTTGCAGCTCACGTATTATGCATCCCTCCAAAATGCAATAGAACTGCTAAGAGTTTTTCCACAGATTTAAGTAAGATTTGCAACTATAAAATAACTCTAAGTGGAGCTCTCTTTCTCGAACTTCTAATGTGGGCAATATCCCTTACAAATCTTGTGTTAAGTAGCATAGTATGCACATGTAAACCCAAAAAGGTTTAAACTAAAGGCAGGAGAGAGAACAAGATGTTGTTCAATATAGAAGAAGGTGGCAGAATGCAACTTTATGCTCCTATTAGTTTAACAAAGAGTTGATATTGCAAGGGGTAGCTATTTAATCTACAAAATTAGTAAAACATTATTTTAATATTGACATTGTGCAACAAAAAGCAATTTTTAATATAAAAATGACAACTAAGGAGAATGATAATCATTAGGAAAATCCAACATCAGTATCAGCAGCTTCACAGGGACAGCTTTACCCAAGTTGAAAGCAGCACTTACAGACAGGTTACTTGAATAAAATGAAGAAAACATTGCTAAACTAAGCAGAAGGTCGGGTATAACTCACACCACACTGAAGCGATTTGTGTCTAAAGGAAAACTTAAATTTAATTCAGTCTCCATCTTGTGTGCTATACTGCCTATCATGCTGAACCAGAGGTTAAAAATTCCTGCTACCTGAACACAATCTACTTTTTGAGAGCTACCAATTCTAGTAGCACTTGCACAGTACCACTATAAACTACTGTACTGAGGCTGAAATGCAGATTTCACGGTATCTGAAATGAGTCAGCTCTATATGTACCTTCATTAAATATTTACAGCAAGTATTAATGCAATGTTTAAACTGTTCCTTATTTTTTAATTTCAGCTCATAACTATTAATAGGAACTCTCAAAGCATTAAGTACAAAAATATTTGATCCTTACACATAGCTAGTAATCTTGAGAGCCTGCATTACACTTTGATTCTACCAAAGAATAATTGCCACTAAGGACTGTAAAATAACACTGAGATATCACTTTTTTTTTTTTTTTTTTAAATCCACTACTGAGGTTTATCAGCTATCTGCTTTGTAATGTTCAAAACAAGAAAAAAAGCCAGGTACACTTACCCTTGGTACCAATAAGCAAGAACATGTAGAAGCAGCAGTCGGATGTCATATCTGTCCTTCAGCAGTTCAATGAATAAAGTCAATGAACGTTGTCCCTTAAACTGCACCCCAGCCAGCGCGCTGCTGCTCCGGTCCGCTTCTGACAGCCTTCAGCAGCGCGTGAAGCACGCTCCCTTCGCTCCCCTGCCTTCCTCCCTTACTCTCCTTTGCGCTAGGTCTCCCTCTCTCCCCCCTCTCTGGCACACACACGGAAGTTTCCGGGAGCACGCCGGCTCCTCAGGCCGTCCCTTGCAGGATGGGGTCTGCTCTGCGGCAGGCGAAGGCTGCGCTCTGTGCGTGGACACGGGTCTGCTCCGGGGAAAGCTGCTGCTGCACAAAACAGACAGCTCCAGAGAACTATCATCAATACTCCTTTTCCCCCCCACCCCCCCCTTAATTTTTTTTTCTTAAGTCACAATACTGTGGGAGGCCTGAAAAGTACAGTTTTATTTAGGCAATTCTGTTTGAAACTAAACATTTACCATAGTTCAGATAAAAACTGGTGGTTTCTCAAGTAAAGGGAAATGGAATTTACAAACATAGTCCCCTTTGTAGCAATCCAGTCACAGAAATACAGAAAAATGCACGGTGTAATTTATTTCCAATAACAGCATGTCACTATTTTTACACATTAAGCACTCTTCATGACTAGTGCTAAAGAAAGCAATCTGAAAGAACAGAGAGGGATGTTCAGAAACATATTTTGTATGGGACTAATATTTTTCACAGATTCTCTCCTTGTTTAAATACTTTGAGACTTTCCTACCCGGCCCTTGACTTTACTGTTACCAGTAGATCATGGTATACTCGATCACATATACAGTCACACAGTTAAAAATCTTTTTTTATGATGTGAAGGCTAACACTCATCAGCACAGCAAGATATATTTCAAAATGAGTCACAGTCAGTTGAGATGAATTTGAGACAGAGAGATCAATTTTATCTGCTCTCAAAGAGATTCAGATTTTTTTTAATTTTTGTTTGTTTGTTTGTTTTTCTAAATGTGTCAGCTGCTATGTCAGGTACTTAGAGGAAGAAAGCATTTCAGACTAAGGAAATGTGTGCATGCATGGACATCTATATGAAATGGTGCATTTAGAGAACGGGGAAAATCTACACCATGATCAAAAGCAAAGTCCACATTGTTGCTATGGCAAAATTGTCTATAAAATAGATTTTGTGAACTGTCAGTCTCTTGATATCTAATATAGAAGAATACAAAATACAGAAAGGGTAAACCAAAAAGGTTCTTATCTATGGAAGCCCCCAAAAATCTTTTTGCATCTACCGTACAAACACCAGTACTAGGCAGTGTCCAGGCAAAAATGCATTAGATGGATTAAGGATCTGTAAAACTTTTCTTTTATAAGGTGGGGACTAGTTTTGAAGCATATCAAGTAAAACCACACTTACATCTAAAATCTATTCAAGAGTTCAGCTAACACCTAGACACTCTAGGGCTAATGCCTGAGCTGAAAAAGGCTTCCCAGGGGGGAGAATAAGAGGAAGAAACTGAACCAAGAATGTGAAGAATAAGGGAAATAGACTTTCAGGGAAAATTAAAAACAAAAAAACCCAAAACAAACCTGCATCGTTATAGCAGGATAAAACAGAATTGATGTTCTACATAAAGTTTTTTTCTCATGGTTTCCTCTGTGGCTTTCTGCTTCTGATTTAGTCACCTCCATTTGACATGCGTAGGAACCACATATGTTTTTGGAATATACTATTTTTACCTGATAATACAATAAATTAAGCAAGTTTTGTTTTCAAAAAGCAGTCTGACCCACTACAAAAGCTCAAGATTTTCTACCTCAGGGTAAACAAGGAAAACCTGAAATGTGATACATACCACCCACATACATTTTCTGAAACTCTGCCCCGATAAGAGTTGTCACTTTCCAGCCTTCCTCTCTTTCAAGGACCTTTAGCAAGATACTCATTAATTTTCCTGCAAACACTTGCTCTATGGAAAATCCACTGAGATCTTCCCTCTTCTATATTTTTTATACATTCATAATAAGGAGACATAAAGCAGGCACACTGCTGAA
>KL276946.1:1591-13584 GCA_000699545.1 Podiceps cristatus | reverse complement strand
AGGCTGCGGGGAGACCTGATTGCGGCCTGTCAGTGCTTAAAGGGGGCCTGTAGGAAAGATGGAGACAAATTTTTTAGCACGGCTTGCAGTGACAGGACAAGGGGTAATGGTTTAAAACTAAAAGAGGGAAGATTCAGACTAGATATAGGGAAGAAATTTTTCACAATGAGAGTGGTGAGGCACTGAAACAGGTTGCCCAGAGAAGTGGTAGAAGCCCCATCCCTGGAAACATTCCAGGTCAGGCTGGACTGGGCTCTGGGCAACCTGATCTAGTTGCAGATGTCCCTGCTCACCGATGGGCTTTAGAGGTCCCTTCCAGCCCGGATTATTCTGTGATTTTGTAACAGGCCAGGCTAACTGCACAGGGACCTTTGCTGTACGGCCTCCTGACTTCTCACTCCCCTCTCCAGACCCTCTTGAGTCTTTGCTTCTGGTGAAAGGGGAGAGACTCTTCTGCTGAAGAAACTACCTGAGCTAGATGTTTTCTCCTGAAGGGCTTTATTGCAGGGACAGTACTGATATTTTTTTTTCAGCACACATGTATATCCGTCAAGTGTGTCAAACAAGAAATCAGTTCTGCCAGCCTTACTTCAAGCTAAAGCAATTGTACAAAGTTTGGCTCTAGTGCCAGCTCCCCTGCAGAGCAATCCTAACTGCCTTGCTAGGTCCGTGGCTGTAGCTAGGGAGGGGAACACGGACAACGAGTTTCACTCATTCCTCAGGACAAAGGCAGACAGAAGAGGAGGAAGGATTCAGATATGACTATTTGTCCCTTACCCATCTTTTTTTTTTTTTTTTTTTTTTTTTTTTTGTTTGTTTTGTTTTGTTTTTTGTTTTTTTTTTGTTGGAAATGAGACACTAGTTTGGCTGTAGATGATGGTGCACAAGCAGCTGAACCTACCTAGCTCTGAGCTCATTGAAACACTTTCCTTCCTTCTGCAAAGGGTACTCTCTGCTGCTGGGTGGGTTGGTGGCCCTGGCCAGCTGTCCTTCTGTAGCTGGTGTGGAGGAAGGTGCTCAGTCAGAGAAACCTTACTCCCTGCCTCCCTTATTTTCTCCAGTTTTCTCCAGATGTCCATTCCAGCTGGATGTTTTGACTAAATGAAATAAAAGCGTGCCTCACTCAAAGCTGCCGCTGGAATGTAGAGAGTACATTTCTTTCAAAATAACCAAGCATACAAGCTTTGCCAATGATGACTTTTCCTAATCAGCCATTTCCAGTCTTTTGATTGACTAAAGATTGTAACAGTATTTCTATTATTGTGTATGATTATAGACACGATGTTAATGGCGTTGGTAAGTTACTGTACCGTTTGGGAATGTCGTAGGAATTGTATATGACAGCCTGCTTTTTCAGTGTGACTCTTGTTCCAGTTATCTCTGTCAATTTTTGCTAAGCTTCTAAATGAAAAGGCAAACTTCCTAGATAAGAAAAGGTGAATATACAGTATTGGAACATGTGAAGTTTATAAAATATTCTCTAGCAATATATTTACATATTTTATCACGAGATGGTACCAAACATAGGATCATTGACAATAAAGTCATACTTTGATAGAATGAGCTCTAAAAACATGCAGTTTATAAATTTTTGAGGAGGCAAGGTGATTCAATAACTCATCTACGAGAACCTTCATGATAGAAAATTATCAAAGCCAACTTCAAAGTTGGAAAGAAATAGATGTGTGGTACCAGAATGGTCATACAATTGGGCTGTTTATCACCTGGATTAAGAAATCATCCTTGATGTGCTCCAAGAGCCTCCTGGATGGCTTACAGCTTGCTTGTTTACCCATGCCTTCACATGCGAACCCACAATGTTCCCTGCATAGTATAAACTGAGTTGAGGAAATGATTAATTGAGATTCAAGAAAAAGAACAACCAAATAGACACGTAGGATAAACACATACTAAAGTGAAAAAAAAAATAATAAAACCCTTAAAAACCTCATAGGAAGAAAAAGAAGCAAGAAGGAAGAAAGGGAGTCACCACGTGAAGAAGCAGGTCTTATTAAAGGACAAATATATGATATGAGAAGACATTATCAAAAGCAGGAGCCACTGAAACGTAGAATGCATTTGAGAGATTGTAGGACTATCCATACCTGCAGTTTGCCACTGCACTGTTGTGAAGAAAATAAATTCTGTAAAATGAATCCACCTTCTGTGAAGGAGGCATGATTTCCAATCCAGTGGCTTTTATGTAACACCATAATTTACAATTCTAATTTTGTATTTCTGGAACAGAAAGCAGAACAGAAAGAGCAGAAGGGAGCTGTGAAATTTAGAAATCCCAAGGTCATTGCTATATAATTACAGGTGACCAGTAAAATAACATTCTCTTAATGTTAGTAATATTCAGGATCTAAACTTGCTGGGGCTTTGAGTTCATTGTTTGGGGTGCTATTTAAATTTGTTCTTTTATATGGACACACATTTGATGCAATCAGCAAAGAAAGTATAGCATTTAACTGTATTTAATACTGAAGCTTTTGAGAAGTGTAGAATGAAAATTGCTTGACAGAGCTAGAAAAGATGTTGGTTTTGGGAACAGCTGATAGCCTGTGGTGAAGGAGCATATATTAACAGGTCTTTTATTTAGGTGAGTTTTTCTTCCTTTCCTCCAACTAAACTGTGCATGAAAAAAAAAATCAATATTTCTTTGAGCAGCTTGAGTCAACATGAGGAATTTATTTCAATATTAATCATACAGTTCTAAAGCATTGGGTGTGATACAAGTGGAGAAAACCTTTTCAAAGTAACTATGCAGAATGCATGATTAAGCCATAGGAAGTTATGATCTCCAGCTTTTTTCTTGTTTGTTTTCCAATTTTAATTTGCAATACAACTGGAACTGCTAGGTTTGCAAGACTGACTGACAGTTTTACAAAATCAGCATTTCAAGTAAAAATATTTGGTATTTTCCCCAACTCTTTGGCTGATTAGGACTCTAAAAATCTTTTTTCCCCTTGATATTTTTTTCTAATTATCTTGAGTGTTCTAATACCATTAAGAATATAAAGTATAATCTTAACAACAGTGACATAACTTTAAATAATGCATTTAGACGGTCCATGTATTTTATTCCAGGATGATTTCCATGTTAATTCTAGCAAATATCCTTGTGGTAGGGGTAATAAGACAAGAATCCTAGACAAGTGCTCAAACCACTAGCACTGTAGTGGCATGCTCTATCTTGTACTCTCTTTCTGGCTCAGTCTGGGATTATTTTTTGCTCAGGAATATAACTTCAAAAAAAGAAATAGTTCACTCTCTTCCCCTTGATCCCTTGTGCGCTCCTGTAAGATATAAGAGAATTGAATGGTATCTTCGGCATCCTGCACAAAAGCTTTAAGCGTTAGGCTATGACATGAAAGGAGGCAATACGATCAGTACTGGTTGGCGCTGGCATGCACTTATGTTAAAGGAAGCAGCATGGGCCATCATTACGCTTTGTACGGAGGCTGACTCTATTTTGGTGTATAGGTGTGATCTGAAATTAAGTCTTCAGAGGGCTCAAGCAGATGAATACCTAGTTTCTGCATGCCATTGAAGCAAAGTGAAATAGAACTTGCAGGTGCTTTAACTTGAAGATAACAAACTGTCTCCAGTGGCCTGGAAGCAGCAATTTAGCAATGAATTTTACTTGTATAGATACTATGTGATTTCAACAATCTGATGCCCTTTTTAGCTTCAGCACTTATTGCTTGCTTAGAAAATGTGGTACATTTCTACAGGTTTTGATCTCGCACAATTGTATGTTTTTTGATTACCTACTTTTCTATCCATCAGCTTTTATCTTCAGGCCTCTGAGGGAATACAGATTAACAGTTATTATTCCTTTTTTGACTTTGTAATTGCCCAAAATCTTAAAACAAATAAATAGGAACTGATGGGTAGAATTCTAAGAAGCAACAATTATTGTATTTCTGATCTATATGTGCTTTATCCAGGCATCATTTAAATGCTTGGTAGTAGTGTTGCCATCCTCCAGCTCCATATTTCTCTATAAATATATAAAGCCTTTAAATTTTTTATTATAAAAGATGAATCAATAACTGTGTGCTGAAATAGTTTTAGCATAAATAATTGAATTCCAGTAGTACAGAGTATAAATCCAAAACCCTAAGAGAAGGCACACAGTGTAAGAAGCATCCACATTCAGCACAGCTGGAGGTAAACTGACGCCCTTCCCGAACAAGGTGGGAAATATGCACCTTTTTAAAAAAGTACTTATAACCTGTGATCTAAAAATGCAGTGAGAATCCATAGAAACATACATTTGGTTTTAAAGTCAGATAGCTGGTTTTTAATAATGCTGCAACCAACAACAGTTACACTTTGTTTGAAGTGTAAAACTCGGGAAGACATGCCAAAAGCTTGACAAGGCCACAGTACAACAATACTCAGCCCAACTAATGCCAGGCCGGCTTAAGTGAGTCTATGCAATTGACAGCAGCTCCTTTGGCTGTCACGTAGGCATGACTGACTGCATTTTATCAACTCCACTAGCACATTTTGTCACAGCTGATGCTACAACCCTCTCATCACTGAAGAATTGCAGCGCCCACATTTTTGCCACTGCAGCGTTTTGAGATTCACAGCCATGTGAAACCAGGTGGGAGATGAAGGCAGGTAAAGATGGTGGCCCCTGAGGCAGGGAGTCCATTAGGAAATGCTGAGGAGAATGAAGCACCTTATGGGTGGTCCTCCGAGACTGGAGCAAGCAGCGTTTGCTACCTTGAACCTCTCCTGAAAGTTTTTCCTCACTTCAAACTATGTGTTTCCTCATGAAACACCACTGGACAAAGAGCACATATGTTTTTACACCTTTCTCTGACCACTCACTAATTAGGCCCTTGCCCTAAGGCATGATAGCATAAATCCCACTGCCTTGCAAATCCTGCAGTCTGGAGGCCTTGCGGCCAGCATCGCTCTGGCAGGGAGAAGGAGGTTCTCAGTGTCAGGAAGTGGGCCCAGGACTGGCCCTAGCACAGGGATGGCAGGATCCCCAGCCGTCCCCTCCGGTGAAATCCAGCCACCCCTCAGGGGGATGCAGCTTCTTACAGGGTAATCTCTCGCAGCCAGCAGTTTCCCATCTTGTGCCCAGCAGTTTCGCGCGTCCTGATCTGTTAGCACGGCCCAGTCAGGGGCCCGGACATTTGCTTTCAGCCCAAACGCTTCACCCAGCAGGAACTCAACTTGCTGTGGAGCCTGGTAGCATCAGCAGTTCAAAGGGGATTAGGTAAAGTCAAGGGCAATAAGGCCATGAGTGGTCTCCAGAAGATCTAGGCAGGGCATACCCCCAGCACATACTCGTCCAGAAGTTCTGGATGCTGTGAAATACAAGGACAATGCACTGTGCTCCTGGTGCTGCCCGGTTACCACTTCTCTGTCTTCTGCGTGTTGTACACACGATGCCTAGGTACCGGGTCAGTGGTTCACTGGTTGAGACAAGCAGCACAATAAGCTTGCACTGACTTTACTCATTTTTCTTTTGCCTGCATCAGCAAACTGCAAATCACTTTCTTATTAGTAACCGCCGAGCCAGACTAACATCTTTCTTTAAATATGGTTATTACAGCGTGATTAAGAAGCACGAGCACAGCTCCTGGATATCAACCGTTTCCTCTTCCATGGCTAAGAAGGCTGCAGAACATGCTTCATACTGTCCTCTCATTACAAATATACCTTCCCCGAGAACAGCTGTAATTCAGTACAACATAGAAACAACAAAGAGGAGAGAATAATGCTTTTTCACTTGCCAAAGGACAGATTTCTGAGGGAAGGGTTTTAAGTAGTTCTTCTTGTGTGATGATTAATATATTCCCACCTGACCTTTGCTATAAAATCCTTCCATTATTGTACTCCTTTTCAGAACAGAAGAGGTTGGAAAACAAGTAAGAAATGATTAAAGGGTGAAGTTAATTTTGAAAATAATATGAAATACATACTTTTTTTTCAAGTTCTGAATGAAAGTGCATGATTTTTTTTTTCTATATATTTTAGTCTGCATTTAGTTTAATCCTTTGGTCTCTTTTTCCAGCAGTCATAATGACTGATTAAAAAAACTCTTTCATGGACTGAGCAACACAAAAAATCTGAAAGTAGTAAGAATTTGGATGACATTTTAATGACTATCTTCTCCCCATCTCGAGCAGATGACCAGTAGGAATTAGTGATTCTATTTTCTACCACAGATAGAGCAATCTTTTTCAGAGATATCTGCAAGTGTTACACTGATAATCTAACCTATTATCTGATTCTAGGAATGCAGGCAGCACTTGGAAATGGCCCTCTGTAAACTAAAAATTGTTATAACATTGTCTTTGCTGTTAATAAGAATACCTCCATCCTGAAGCTGGGGATGTGACTTAAGTTCACTCATCCTGCAGCCTCATGAAGCTTATTACTTTGAAAGAAAATAGCCTTATTGCAGTAGAAATGCACTGATGTTAGATACCAGTTAGTCCCATGTTACTGTTTCACACTAAGTTCTTTCTGACTTGAATTTTGGAAACAGTTCCCTATCCCCTATATACGTGTATACCTTTACAAATACTTTCCTGTTACTGAACGAACTTAAAGGCAGATATATTTGGATTGGGAAATTAGAATATTTTTATCAATATTAACATTGGAAAATGGAAACTGGGTATTACAGGAGCAAAATTCTTATAAATGACTGAGGCACTAGATTGCCAAACATGGAATACATTTTTGAAAGTTCTTCTTGG
This sequence comes from Podiceps cristatus, assembly GCA_000699545.1. NCBI lineage: Eukaryota > Metazoa > Chordata > Aves > Podicipediformes > Podicipedidae > Podiceps > Podiceps cristatus. Next base: position 6,847 of record KL276946.1, on the reverse strand, counting down.
TAACTTGCAAATTCTAGGAAATTGTGCCAGGGTTTTGTGTGTGTGGATAAGGCAGTAATCAGGGAAGAGGATTTCAGTAGATTTTTAGCAGTTATTCTCAAGTTTTCAGAATCTTCTCATACGAATGAAAGGTTCAAAATATTACATGATGTATCTGCTATTTCTGTTTCTGTAGAATACTTTTCATTGCCAAGTACTACAGCTCAAATCTGTTCTAGGACACATCATCAAGCAAGATGCAAGTCTGACTAATTTTTCCCAAAAGAACTCAAGACAAGATTTTTCTCAGAGGTTTTCTTCATGGATGGATCATGAAAAGCTGTTCAGTCAGACAGGCTATTCTTTAAATTTTTTTTTTTTTAAAAAAATGTTTTTCTTTAAATGAGTTTTGTGTTTGTTTTGGCATAAGATACCCATTTAGTTCAGTTCACATGGTTTTAGCCATGTGTGCTACTGCCTGCAATTTTTAAATGTTGCATCTCTGTAATGACTTGTAGTTTTTCCTTTGGGACAAGTTTTCCTGTCCTATTTATTTCCTCAGGAGGCAAAATAAAAATATCACAAAATACTTTGATAAAGAAGCTGCCACCTTTAGGCAGTCATTGTTTCCTGCATGATTATTACATGTACTCAATTGTTCTTCTTTATAGCATCACCATGGAATTTAACAAAAACAAAACTAGTCTGAAACTTTTGACATGTTTGGAGAAAATACAGCTGCAGGGAAGCTTTGGCTTGAAAAGCTGGTGCAACACAAAATAAAAATAGCAGGCTTCAAAAAGCAGACTTCATAAATCAGAGGTTTCATAGGTGAACTCTACTGGGATACTGATCAAAAAAAAAAAAAAGCTGAAGAAATCTGGCAGCTCCTTAGAGATGTAGTATTTAGAATAAAAGTGTAAATAATACTATTCTGGGGGCAAGAAAGGCAGAGTAATAAAAAAACAGGTGGGTTTAATCAGTAACTTTTTATTGCCCTCTAATACAAGAGGTGACTGTACTGGAAATGGAAATGAAATCAGATTTCAGATTGCTGAAGATGAGTACAAAGGTATAGATCAGGAATGCTGGCCAAAATCAGACAACCAAAAGGAGAAAACAAGGTGCAACTAGCAAGGAACATCAAGAAGAATAAGAAATTGTCAGAGACAATTTAAAAAGAAGGGACAGGGTTGGCACTGTGCTTACTGGCAACTGTATTGTGAAGCCTATTTAGTGCAATTGTATTTTAAAGTGTTTAAAGGTCTTTATCTGGATGTTTTAACTCAAAAGTTCAAGGTGATCAGGTGGCCAACATAAGAGCAACAAAAAGGGACAAGAAGGTAAAGAACATCTAGGGGTATACATAATAAAGTCAAATATCTTCCTACTGTCCTGGCCCAATGATCTTCACCCTAAAGTGCCTTGAATGTCTGGCTGAGTTAATTGGAGAGGTTCATGGTTATCTTTATAAACAGGCAAATGCATGAATACTTAACCTGTTTTCCTGATGGCTTGTATAAACTAAAGTCTGTGGAAAAGGGAGTTAAAAAACAGGAAAATATGCTGAAAACTACTGAAAATAATAGAAGAGCTTTAGTCAGTCATTTTCTGTAGTTTATCAAAATAGAGATCAAAAGGTAACTTGATTATTGTATGCAAACACTTTCCTGCAGAGTTACATTTGCTGAGTACTAATGGGCTACTTCGTATGACAGAGAAAGATGTAATATGAAGAAGCAGTTAAGAGCTGAATGCCAGACAAGAGCAAACAAGAAATAATACATGGCTTTCTAATAATGAGGATAATTAATCAGTGGAATAAACGACCACAGGAAGCGCTATATAACACATGCTTTAGTCAACACACATATGATTTGGGCTCATTTGAGGGAACTTTCTGTAGAATTGTGTGTGCTGTATTTCTTCTTCCCTATAGCTATTGCTTGTGGACTTAAACCCTATGAAATTCTTATTTATCCACATGGGCAACAACAGCGTAAGTACGCTTTTTTGTTTGGGACCATGGTGCCACGCAGGAGCCCTAGATTACATCTCAGAATAGATAATATACATTTATTACTTATCACCTGATCAGAGTTTGACTACTTTCCACCTAAGGCATGGGTATTTTATTTGGATTAAAATGGGTTTATAAAAGCCTGAAATGTCACATGTCAAGTACAAAAATATAGTTGTGGCATGGCAGATACTATAACACAGAACTACATTCATCCACAGATGCTGTGCAGGTGCCACTGAGAATTTGGAAAAGCTCTGCTCCTTTATTTCAAAAAATGAAAACATCATAATGCTGCCCCAAAGAACTCCATGTTTTCTACTGTGGACTTTTCAACCTAGTATATGAAACTACAAGTTTCGTATTACAACAAGTAAAGTTTAGTACAGTCCACGTAACAGCTTAGTGGGTATTGTTACTCAATAGTTCAAGAGAGTCGTCAATTAAAAGTGTGAACAAGAGATGAAGAAAAGATAGGGGCATCTTCAGGTGTGAATGTGTAATTTATTTGGAGCCAGCAGGCAAGGCTGGTGTAAAAATAGAGCAAACAACATTAATCATGTCAATAGCACTATTGAAAGTTTGCTTTGAAACAGAATTTACCATGATAAGAGCTCTGTCAATCCCTTTAATAGGGCAAGACCACTGAGGTAGCAAGAAGTCTCTTTTCCCTTATATATACCTCAAAGACTTAAATATAAAGGTTGCGCTATGGCGCCATGATGAAGGGGTTACTGAGCAGTAGTAGAGGCAGAGCTTGTGACTGCCTCTGCTAGTGACAGAGCAGTTCCTTCCCTTGGAAACAGTCAATAGACCCTGTTCTTTTCAGCAAAGCTCCTGAGTATCACAGCTTTTCCAAAGATGAAGTATTGTCAATGTTTAGACCAGTCAGGTTTTGTCTTTCCTCTTCATCAGAGGTTCTTGACAACGAGACCAAAGGAAGTCCAAGCAATCAAGTGGTACTTATTTAATCAGTTTTATGTCTGTTTATTTTTTTTCTCCCACTTTGGCAGGTGCTATTTGCAGAATACTTAGTTGCTTAGTAAGTTGGAAAGTCAATTTTTACTCAAACACTGCACTAATAATGGTCAGCAGGTTTGAAAAACCCTTATACAGGCAGAGGAGCTCATTTATCTGTCTTCAGTGTTGCACATAACCCTTTATAAATGTTTAATTGTGTGTAAGAGATATTGCAGACTCCAATTCTCTTATTTTCTTGGTGCATTACTATTATGTTTGTCCAAAATCATTATTATTTCCTTGAGAAATCAAGCACCATTTAAAGAAGAAACAAGTAATACTTTTCTGTCAGCCTTTTTTTTTTTTTTTTTTTTTTTTTTTCCAGGTTCCACTTTTGTGCCCAGCAAATTTTGGAGGTTATAAATGCACTTTTTGTACATCCATATACTGGGAAATGAAAAAATTGAATAGAATTCTGTGTTAGTAGTAACCTCTCTTTCCATTTAGTTGAAAGGAAGCAGAAAGCTACAGTTTTGTCAAAACACCATATTAAACTAATAAGCAGTTTCAAACAATCAATGTAAGCCAATTAAATGTGACTCCATGTTTCTAGAGCAACAAGCAGAGAGTTACATTTAAATTGAAATTGTATTCAGCGAGGACATAAGCCTCTTTTCAATGTGGTCTATAAAATTAACCAGGTACAATGTGCCCCATACAGATCAGCAGTTCCCTCGCTGTAGGGGCATAAAAAAATACAATCAGCAGGCGCTTTGGAGCTCTGAGTGTATTAGTACAATGTGCTTTGCCGTATTTCAAAATCGGCAACATGGCATGTGACATAGTAGCTGATCATTCAAAATCTCCCTGTCTGGCATGGATGGCGATCGTGCGCTGCATCTCTCATTTCCTTGGCCGCACTGAGACATTTAACTTGTCTTACTATATTGGACACCAGTTTCCCAGGCTCACTTACGATAACAACATGGATGCTGTGGAAGGTGCAAGTTCTCGTACGCTAGGTTTCCTCAGACATCTACTGTCATGTGCTGCTCAGTGTCTTTTATGAGTGCAGTGAACTTTCCATGGCATCTGCATGAAGCTCCTCTTGCAATCATTACATTTCTTGGTCGCATTAGAAGGGGCATCTAGTCAGTTAATGCATGGCTTTTTAAATAGACCCAGGCCTTCCCCCCCCCAGCAGGAGTCTAAGAACAACTAATTGCACAGCAGGTGGTACAACATGCCTGGCCCTAGTTCTGAGACTGCTAAATCTCATGCAGTTTCCTAATTGAGTATATGTTGTGGGCCACAGATGGCGAGTAAGTAGTCCTGATTTGCAAGATGATAGGACAGCCATTAGACTTGTCCTGCTAACGACACGCCAGTTTATACGTGGAGCTAAAGTAGAAAACAATACATTCAGCATTCCTTCATATGTTTCATGTTGGCATCCTTTCTGTCCAACCTGTTGGTAAATTCTCCAAGCAGCAGTTATAAAAAGCAATTATGAAATACTAAAGAGTTCTAAGGCTGGCACATCAACAGCATAAAAACCTCATCACATACAATGCCTACGAAGCTCATACGTGGCTCTACCATAGTTTCTTTTACTAAGACCATCAGGGGAAACTCAATTGCCCTGTAATGATACAGAGAGCAATATCTAGCAGGCCTCCTAACACTAATACAGAGATTAGAGGTGGAATTGAGTCATACAATCCTGACTTGGTTCTAAATCTGGATTTTTCCAAAATAAAGGTATTGGGTAAATTTAGATGTTTCATCAAGAGAATTTGACTTAGCAACAAATACAGCTGAGCCAAAAACTATGGGTAGCAGACTTCCTAGCATCCCTGGGTACTCATGTATAAAAACAAACAGAAGACTATTTCTTTGTGCTGACTTATATCAGTAGCTCTTCTCAAAAAACTATGCCAGTTAATGAAACCGGGAAAGGTAATTCACATATTCCAGCTTTAGGCGCCTAATCAAGATGTCTGCAGTAGGAACCTCATGTTCCTGTGTGTGCAGTGAAAATTATTCAAATTTTCTTGGTTTCTTTTGGGAAGATCCACTGACTATAGAGGACTGTGACAGAGTACTTAGAGGGAGCTTCTATATATGTACTCCTAGAAGATCTAGACAGACATTATAAAATGTTGGAGACTGAAGTGTAAAGTAAAATATAACTATGTTTACATTTTTACTCATACTCACCAAATACTGTTGCTAACACCACATTTCAAGTCTGCCAGACTGCTTTCTATTTGGCTCGAGTTAATCCATTTGATGAA
>KL276943.1:0-14307 GCA_000699545.1 Podiceps cristatus | reverse complement strand
AGAAAAGGAGACTCTACACCCTCTCTGGGCAGCCTGTGCCAGTGCTCTGTCACCTTCACAATAAAGAAGGGGGTTTTTTATATTTATATGGAACTTCCCGTGTTCCAGCTTGTGCCAGTTGCCCCTTATCCTGTCACTGGGCACCACGGAAAAGAGTTCGGTCCCATCCTCTTGACATTCCCCTTGAGATATTGATAAGCAAGGATGAGATCCCCCCCCCTCAGGCTTCTCTTCCCCAGCCTGAACAGCCCCAGCTCCCTCAGCCTTTCCCCCAGATGTTCCAGTCCCCTCAGCGCCTTTGTAGCCTCCACTGGACTCTCTCCAGTAGCTCCCTTGAACTGGGGAGCCCAGACCTGGACCCAGGACTCCAGACAGGGCCTCACCAGGGCAGAGGGGAAGGAGAACCACCCTTGACCTGCTGGCCATGCTTTTCTGGATGCACCCCAGGATACCATTTTTTTTTTTTTGGCCTTTTTGGCCCCAAGGGCCCACTGATCTTACGCAGAGGACTCCCAGGTCCCTTTCCTCAGAGCTGCTTTCCAGCAGGTCAAGCCCTAACCTATGCTGGTGCCTGGGGTTGTTCCTCCCCAGGTGCAGGACTCTATGCTTGCCCTTGTTAAACTTCATCTGTTTCCTCTCCGTCCAGCTGTCCAGGTCACGCTGATCACAGCCAAGAGGCGATGGCTCTATAGGAATTCCTTGTACAATGTAAGGGCCTGTAAAGGTTTCTTTGTTACACGTTTCTAAATAAACCTGAAAAAGGTTTCTGCAGGTAGCATCTCAGTTGGCTGGAAATCAGCCCTACAGCATAACGAGAAAGAGTTGTGCCTCTTCATCAGCCAGTAATTCTTTTGAGGGAAATAGGGTCCTGGTTCTTGCATTCACCAAATCTTACCTGTGTGTAGCAAGTGCACATAACCCAGCTCTCACCTGTCTGAATATATAGCTTGCTAATGGCTCATCCAAGTTGGGAAAATTATCAATGAATGTAAAGAGATCCAGACCAGTTCCGTGCTTCTCCATCACCAGCTGGAAGAAGTGTTCATTTTCAAATACACCCAGCACGTATAAATAACAGACTTTTTAAATCACATGCTTCATCCTCAAACTGCTCCCCCGCCTTTTTTTTTTTTTAAAAAAAAAAAAAACCCACACACTGCTCTCACACTATGTGATATAATCAACGTATATTACAACCTTTGAAGTCTTATTAAACTGAGCACTCTTTTCAAGACAGCAGAATTAAAACCAAGAGGAATTATCTTTCTGGGGAAAAAACCCAAACCCAAACACAACCACCCCAAACCAAAGAGGAGGAATCAAGATATGTATCCATCCCTTTTACAGCAAAGAACCATTTCTTTTGACATAAAAATAGGGAAACAAAGAAACAGCAATATCTGCCCACCGCCTCATGACATTATTTTAATTTGAAAAATTCTTCAACTTCAGCTTAACAGTCAAAGAAAGAGAGAAACACTCAATATTATACAGTGGTCTTACGTCTCCAAGACTATGTGTAGAAAGATCTGCAGTAGACTGGGCAGAGCTTGCTAGGCTGGAGAGCAAAAGCTGAGTCTTTGCTACAACTTGCTTCTGGCTCTGTAGAAGGTCCTTCTCTATCCAGACACAGAAAAGTACAGCAGGGTCCTGCAGTTCTACACATTTCACTTCAAGGAGTATACCTGTAGAAACAGGTGAGGAAGTTAAAATGGTAGGATGAAACTTTAGTGTTGAATGAGACTGCAGACATTTTAGGACAAAATTCTAAGTTCTTAACGAAGTGAATTACTCCATTACTTGCCATTACCTACTCAGTAAGGAATCATCAGAGGTGGACATCTATCGAGAGACAGATGGCAGCTACCTCCACAGTTCCCACCCCCTGGCAGAAACTTTTGTCAGTGTCCAATTGTGATTTTTAATTTCACAGTGTTATTCTAAATTACATAAAAATGGGGATTTTATACAACAAGCCACTGAATCCAGCTGAAGGAGTGGATGAAACACATTCCATTACATAATTTAAACACAAGGTTTATGATGGAGTTTATATTTTCTGTTCAGAAAAAGTTTTCAGGTTCAAATCTTTTAATTTTTAAGTTTTTAAAATTTAAGTTTTAAGATTCCTTCTGACTATTCAGTTTGGATTAATTTCTTAATAACTTTGCATTTCATACCACATGCTTTCTGAATACCCTCTGAGTAGACTTGAATACCATTTTTCCTTCTAGGTGCTAGAACTTCTTTCTTCCTCTCCACTGTAAGCTTCTAACCAGAACTGCTTGCCTTCTGCAAAAATGTGGGTGAAAAAGAGCACCCCGATAAGAGTTGTGGGAAGGGAAGAAATAGGTTTAACTTACTGAATTGTGAACCATCTCTGTGACAGCAATTCCCAGTGTATCTGCCTTCCAGAATCTCAAAGGTCAAAGGAGCTGCTAGATTCAGCCTTCCTTCTTCTTTCACTGGGGTTGATGTTACTTTTATCTCCATATTTTGCTGCCCATGAAACTCACAGCCTTCTTCAGGGCCACCTTTGTGGGTGACAATGCCAGCAGAAACTGACTGAAAAGCAATCTCTGAAAGAGTTTCAGGCTTCTCAAGAAATTCTTTGGAGGATTCTTCTGAGTTTTCTAAATGCCTTCAGGAGGCCAGCCACCCAGAACCATCTTCTATGGCGGCACCATTCAACAGCTGCTCTACCTGCCCAGCTGAAAAGGCCCTGGTTTTCTGAGTTAGCATACTGCCTACAGCTGGGTCCACTGCATTAGAGGAGGATGCTCCTACAGGAGCTGAAGTAATACCTAAACAGTTGTCTGAGTTCCCCTCGACACCAATATTCAGACCCACTACCTCAAGACCAGAGCAAATACAGTTCAGCTCAGTGTCTGATTCTTCAGCATCTTCAGAGATTGTGGCAACTCCTGGTGCAGAAGCACTGCAACACACTTTATCTCCCGAGTAAACATCACGGATAGTATTTCTTGCATTTGCAAAGAAGGATGAAGCATCATTTAGCAGGCAGTTTTCAATGACAATGTGCTGAAGGCTGTAATGTTTTACATCACACATCAAATTTGATTTTGAGAACTGCCCTGTAACCATGTAGCTTTGAAAGTCTTGTCTACAGTCCAGGGTTGTCCTAGACCATGCCTCATTGATTGTTGGTGTTCCGGGTGAGCTACAAGTAACATCAGAAGGTGGCTTAATTGGGCTATAGGGTGCAGTATCTCGATTGTCTTCTAGCCTAAAACAAACAGGCGACCAGGCAACATTTAGTGAAGCAGCTTGTCCCCAGGCATCAGTGGAGTGCCGATGCTTCAGCATTTCATATGGTAACCTACAGATCTGCCGGCAATTTACTTCCTTGAGGTCTTGATGATGCACTGTGTAATTGGTTAGGCAAGATACTAGTCTCACTGGCATTTTGAGTCTCAGATGCCCCAGATACTGCACTACCACTGCTTCTTACTGGAATCTTCATGTTCTGACCTAAATCCGACTGTTCTGAATCAGATGATGTGGGAGAGAGCCTTGCAGAGAGCATCTTTTGAGAATTATTTGATCCTGCAGTTTCCACTGTTCTATACTGTTCCACTGCTCTGATTCTGTCAAGCCAGTTTTCAGGGTAAGGATTCCTGTGGGGGGCTGACAGCCCATCAGTAGCAGTGCTGTCTTCACTGCAATGATTCAAAGTTATTAGTGATATCATGATGACAAAAGAGTGAGAAAAAGATCATACTGCACACTATCCACGATTCCATTACTATGGTTGCTATTTAAAACCTGCACCAATTGTTTTATTTTTAAGTTTAAAAGAAAAAGGCAGAAAACTGTTGGCACCAGCATCCAAAATCCTAACAAATTCCATCTAGCCCAAAGAAGAGCAGGTGCGCTCAATTTTGGATTACTTCCTTCTTTAGCTCGATTTCTAAATATATATTGTAGATCATTTACTATGACAAAAAGCCAATACACATGTCAGGATACTTCCAGTCCTGAGAACAAAAGATGGATGTCCCCATCCATCCATTTAACCATGGTTCACCAAAGCCCATAGCACAAGGTATTTTACAGACATTTCTATTAGTAAAAATGCAGAGTAGAAAAACAATCTGTGCAGAGCACTTACAATCCAAATATGATATGAGAGACATAAACACAGGAGAGCACAAGTAAACAATGAGACTATCAGTCTCTCTAAAAAGCAGCAAGAACTGTGCTGTAATAGTCTATATACTAAAAAGGACAGTAAATCTTTCCTGAAGGTTAAAATTGTTAATGTGGCAGGCTTAAAATTTGACTTAAGATAAACCACGTGCATTATGTAGGTATTTGCAGAATTTCTAGCCTCATCACAGCAAAAAGACCTAGAACGGTACAATAAAACTAGCTAGACTCTAGTAACACAGTACCCTGTTTTAATGGATGACCTGAAAGTTACACCAAGGAAGGAATAACCTTTGGAATTCATTCCAGGAAACCTGGCTTCAGTACAGCACCAGCTGGTGTATACCATGGAAGGAGGTAAACATCCACTGTTTCTGATCTAGCAAAGATAGAGTGCAATTACCTTCTCTAGCCTGGGTGAAGCATTTGGTCTCCTTTAGAGATAGAACTCGTGTAACTTTACAATTGTAGGTTGTACAGATCTAAACAAAAATCTAAGGGAGGCAAAACTCAACCTGTCTTATAATATCGCTCAGATTCTAAAGAGAGCAAAAGTGTGGAAGGCTCTTGTTATATCTTCCTACAGACATCACAGCAGTGAAAAAAAACCCAGTTTTTGCTGGCAATTGCCACCACAGCTCTTCATTTTCTAAACTGAATATGTAGTCCATGAAAATCCTACCTATCAGAGGGTGTGGATGCCACTTCAGAAGGTGAGGGAGTAGAAAAGAAACTGGTCCCATTCTTTTGTTTAGTCTCATCATGTATTAATTTGTCATTTTTGTGTCTTCATTCCAATTTCCGCTCTCCATCTCTTGACAGAAGGCTTGCTAAAGATGCAGCCAAGAAGCTGCTGTCTGTACCAAACAAGAAACGAAACCATACCAACTTAACCTTTAACCTTTAGGCTTCAGAGATTACAGTGATTAAAAACAATCTTGGAACTGCCTTGGTCTGTTTCATCCTCATTGTGGTTTAACCACAGCTGGTAACCGAATATCACACAGCCACTCACTCACTCCCCACCTCACCAGTGGGGTGGGGAGGAGAATTGGAAAGAGAGACAGAGAACTTGTGGGCCGAGATAAAAATAGTTCACCAGGACAGCAAAGATTAAAAAGTATATTAATGGTAATAACATATAAGGATAATAGAATACATAAAATGAACAATGCACAATTTCTCACCACCCAGACTGATACAGCTCCAGAGAGAGCGAGCGAGTGAACAAACAGGCCCAAACGAAATAAAATGAAAATAAGGTAACAGGAAGGGAACAAACAGAACACAAACAGAACAAGGAACCAGAGCGAGGGGGCAATGGCCAACCCTCCCTTACACCGGCCATGCTGTCTGTGGTATGGAATACTCTCTCTGGCCAGCTTGGATCAACTCTTCTGGCTGTGCCCCTCCCAGGTTTTTGCACCTGCACATCAGCAAAACCTGGGGAACTTCAAAATACCTTTCAAGTGTTTGGAATGGGGAGTGTATGTGTGTTTGGGGCTTTACTACTTTTTAATTATTATTATTTTTGCTGCTGCTATTTGTATGATCGCTTTATTTCCAGACTTTGTATGGTCACTGGCCTTTTTTTAGGTCATTCTGAACTTCAATCCAAGTAGCTAATCTGGGAGGTTAGGTACCTGTTCAAGAGCTTTGATACGAAGGCCTTTCTTAGCAGCCTTGAAACAGTTAGATTCCTGTGTATGATGACTTTTCAGGCCAAAGTAGAGTGGGGTGCTCATATTTGGACCACTTTGCCTTAATCGAGTCTTTTATACTCCATTCCTTCAGGACTGTCCTGGTTTCAGCCAGGATGGAGCTAGGTTTGTCTTCAGCAGCTCCTGTGCTTTGGATTTAGCATGTGAAGAACAGTGGCAGCAACCCTGCGGGGGTGGGGCTGCTGAACGATCACATTTTGCAGTTTCCCAGGTTTTGCTGATGTGCGGGTGCAAAAACCTGGGAGGGGCACAGCCAGAAGAGTTGATCCAAACTGGCCAGAGAGAGTATTCCATACCAGACGGCATGGCTGGTGTAAGGGAGGGTCAGCCATTGCCCCCTTCATGTTCTATTCTTTTTTGTCCTGTTCATGTTCCCTTCTTGTTTCCCTTGTTATTCCCTTATTTTCCCTTTTTTTGTTTATTCGGGCCTTTGCATTTGTTCATGCAGCTGTCTGTTCCCTGGCGCATTCTGTAGAGCTTACTGTTCTGGGAGAGCTGTGGGGGAATATCCCTGCTCCTGACTGCTGCTCAGGACGGGATGCATCGGTCGCCCAGTGGTGAGAAATTGTGCATTGTTCATTTTATATATTCTATTATCCTTATACATTATTATCTTTTTATCCTCTCCTTCGCTGTCCTGGTAAAGTGTTTTTACCTCAACACACAAGCTCTCTCTCTCTCTGATTCTAGCTAGAAAGACAGATTTGAAGACATGAGGTTTCCTTGCTTCTGTTGTGTTCAGAGAAATACAATTTTGATAAGTTCTTTGTAAATGTGGTGAACTGCATCAGTGGAACGTGTGATACGTCCTAACTGAAACACCACTGTAACACTGAATATCAGCCAGCAACATCAGCCAATGCAGAATATTAGAATTTTCCCTTAAAAATATTATTCCTAAGTATCTACAGCTCTGCTGCAATAGTGTCACAAAAGCTATATTTTATACATCTTAAAACACTCAGAGATCCTAACAGAGGAGGGAGGGAAAGGAAAGTGCTCATTAAGTACAAAGCGTTCTCTATTACCAGTATAATTTCCAACTTGGATATTCAGTTTCATCTTTGCAACAAAGAAAGCGGCACAACCTTAGGTCAACAATTCTGTTCATCTTAGGTTATAGTGGAAATCAAATTTAAATACTGCATGGAGGTAAATTGCTTTTACAAAACATGTTGCCATGTTCATAGGCAAGTTTCTCACCTCTATTCATTTTACCTTTGATACCGCAGGCAGAGCCAGTCGTATGGCAGGCAGCGACATCTTCAAAGATGCACTCACTCTCTGTCCCTGCAGTCATCAAGAGGAGGTAACGGCAAAGAACAGTCATTGCTTCTCTCCATGTTGTTATAGAAACCAGGGATCAGGAATGTAATGTTCTACAACACAGAAGGAAACCTGATAAAGCTAAGCTGACTCTCACAGGTTGGGGCAAATGCTAACAATCCATGTCTGTGGACCCAATTCTCATGAATAGCCAGGCAAAAGTGACCCACACAACTGATGAAGGACACTTAAGTGTGCAGCTTGCTTTGGGCTACTCGAAGCCATATTAGCTCCTCGGAACTGCAAGATTTGGCAATTACAGCAGGGAATCTACATATCATCCTATAGCTTGCTCACCGAACAAATGGGACACAGGGGTTTTGTGACAGACAGCAGTGAGTGTAAAAGATGACTTTACAAGAAGTCATTGGATATGCTGCCAGACATAGCAGTCTTTTGGGAGGGGTTAAAACTCCTCTCTTACCTTTCCCAACAGTTCTTTCTTCTCATAGCCAAAGAGCATTAGAGCAAAACTATCCTTGATGCCACAGATGGTTCCATCTGACTGGACAGTAATAAGACCACTGATAGAGAAAACCACGACTGTAGCAGAGTAATGACAGCCTGTGAAAAAACCTCCTTTTTCTGTCTGCAGAACGCCATCTTTCTGCACTGCTGCTTCGTCCTCCTCCAGAAGGCTTACTTGCAGCTTTAAACTGAGAGGAAACATATTACCCTCTCTGGATTGACCTACAGCTTACTGGATCCTGAGGTTCTACATTAAAGAAAAAAACAAACAAACAAACAAACAAAACACACCAAAAAGCAAACCAAAGAAACCAAACAGAAACCCTCTAACTAACCAAATGTTTCTGTTTTATTTCGGTATTCTTATAAAATTACACAGCAACATTCTCAGGAAAAAGGAGCAGGAAAAGAAAAATGAAGCAATCCTGTGAATACCAAAATGAACAAAGTCTGGTTTTCTAAGGATTTGGAATCCAGTTTTGAACTCCTGTACGAATACGATGAAGACCAGGAAAGTCCATGCTGCAGCTTTTCAGCAAATAGGCATTAACAAGGCCTCAACTATCTCACTGCCTGTTTTCATGGCATTTGCAAGATCTGGGTATTCTTTAGACTTTCACTCCTCAGAGAGACAGGACTGAAACCGGCTAAAGAATTCAAAGGAGTGTTATGGAGCTGACATACAGCACAGTTTCTTAAAAAGCCAGGATAGGAGAAAAGTGCTTTTGACCAGGACAGATTCCACAGCGAGAGGCTGGGGCTTGGTCTCGTTCCTAGTTAGGAAATACTCAGACAGCAGCTCCATAAATAATACCCTTTTTCAGGGGACACATGCTTCTCTCTGAACAGGCTTTCTTCTGTTACAGAAGGAGGGAAAACAGTGTGCACCTATGTTCCGAATGGGAAAGGTATGGAAGAACGTGGTTGGTGCTCATACTATGCCTTTGGGATTTTTTTCCCTAGAGGAGGGATCTGCACAGAAGGAATCAGGTCCTTTATGTGGAGCCCAACTACTTCGTCCAATGTGGGGTAGCCATGGAGATGGGCAAAAAGGAGGTCACATGATGTAATCTCTCCCTTGGGAAGAAAATTTACAGCACTATTTTAATTTTAGCATTTTAGCCAGAGTCCACTCAATCCTTCAACAAGTTTCTGCAAATATCTAAGCAAATGGCAGGAAGCTCCATCCTTCAGTCTCTTTGTGGATACAATCAACTCAGTAAAAGCAGACAGAGCATACGCAATACTTCTCCAACACTACCGGGCAGAGCGCCTGCCCTTTGCCATAGGGGAAAAGCTGGGGAGTCCAACACTCCTCACAGAACTTTTCCTCAGCAAGCTCATCCCTTCACAAGGGCACCCCTGCCATGAACGACCAACCCCCTGCCAAACCATCACTGTTCAAGTCTAAGATGTCCCCAGAGGGGAGAGAGTCTATTTTAACGTGACTTGTTGAATATGTCAAGGTAAGCCGCAGGGGTGAAACATGCACAGGTCCTGCATGTGCAATCCCAGTTTCAGGCAGTGCTATGTACACGCTTCGTGTTCACAAACAGTAACGTGCCTACTGGCTTTCAGACCCGGTTCACTTGCGCATCAACTCTCACAAACTGCGGTCTCATTTGAGCATTACGAAAACACTCACGTCAACCCTGAAGGAAACAGAAGCTGAAAGTCTTTCCACTGGTTCCAGCACAACCACACAACACTGGTTGTCCTTGGTTCTTATTTGCCTCAGCCAGACCGAGACAGGGATCTTCTCTTTGAGACGGCCTATTAACATCCACCTTTCCATAGGATTCAGAGATGTAGTCATAATTTAGTAAGACTGTGGTTACTTAGCAAGAATTTCAAACAAGAATGAGATATCTCCCCATCATTATTAGAAAAACATTGTTTCTTGACTACTTACTATTTTTTTTTACTGGAAGAAACAGTTTTAATATAGAGATGAAGAGGATCGCAAACAATGTACTCATCATGCAAAAAATGTCACTTGCTTTTGTATCTTCTCTCCCAGCCTCAGGAGACTAAAGGCATTTCCTTCAGCATAATAAATGTGCCAATTTAATACCTTGCATTCAAGAGAAGTGTCTTTCAGAGAAGCCTTATTTAAGGGATGTGTCAGGGTGCTAATGAATGCTCTACATTAGTAACATAGTTCTTCCTTTCAGCTGCAAAACCAGCAGTTTCATTTCTTATGGGAGGATTCTTCTCAAATCAGAAAATGTTTATTTACCTTATAACCTGCAGTGTTCATGTCAAGCCTTTTATCATTTTTACGTGATGGGTTGACAGCATGGGTTTATGAATTACACAGTGACTCCTATAAAGTACTCGAAACAGCCGTATCTTAGAATTAGTGCCTTTATCAGACATTTAGTTTTAATCCTGGATTTCACCAAAGCAAACTTAAGATGTTATTTTTTCCCCCTCATATCCAGTTGAGGATTCAGGAAGATCAAACTTCAAGCTGCTGACACTTTCAGTATAAAAATAACACACCAGGAAGAATATGTGCTCATTCTCCAAATATTTTCTAGTGACAGCTCACAACAGCAGCAAAAGAAAGTAATGTTGAGACATTTCTCATGCAGCTTTCTTATAAACAACCCTGTGAAAACTAACACTAAAACTTAGCTAAAACCACGTTGGGTTCAGATGTTCTTTGTCTGTATTTAATTAACAAGGGGGGTGGGGGGGATATTTGTATCAGAAGGAGCAGTTAGCATTCCCTGAAGCTGACCAGCAGTATCCTGAAATCATCCCTAATCAGAAGATGCTGGAGCACCTAGGTCGTGAGAAAGACATTAATCAGAACATTGCCGACTTGGCAAGAAAACTCAAGATCCACATATCCTCAGCTGAACTGCCTTCCTTATAATACTAAAAATCACACCCACACAGGTCAAAAAGACCTCTGCTCACAGAAGCCCCTTCCTCAGAGAGCACGCATAGTGAAATAAAAGTGTGCCATGTCTCTAAAGTGGAGATGAGACATGGAATGAGCAATGGGAGAACCAAGTGCAGCTGTCAGAGTGCTGGTAATGGTTCGTGAAAGTATATCAATGTCCACTGCATGTTAGCCAAGGAGTGCTTGGTTTGTGGGAAACCACTGAGCTTGTACAACCCCAAAATAAATAATCAATGTCTCTCCTGAGTGTGTGATTATTGGTGTGTCGCACACTGGGCAATGGATTCGCTTTGCGGACAACAACCCGACTATAGGTAAAATATCAGTTCCACTCTTTTGCACTAACTAGGGTGTTTTGGCACAGACATTTCACAGTATTTGACTAACTTGTGATTTTATAATATGCAAAATGCCATTTAAAATAACTTTTAAGATATTTTAAAAGACGAGACAATTGGGAACTTTTCCATGTTAAGCAACCTTTATTTATTTATTTATTTATTTAATCTAACGCCCTTTAAGTTAAGGTCAAGTCACCATGACAATACATGCTGGCGGCTGCGAGGCTCTCACGAGTGCCTCACAAACCATCTTTTGCCCTGTGAATTCCCACATCTTCAAACTTTTAAACCAAACAGTCCTATCAATGACATAATTGCCAAATGACCACATACTTAAATATATCAGGAAATTATATTGAAAATGTCAAAAGAACACCCAAAACCCCAAACCAAAGCCTACAAAAACATTGTACGTGGTGGGGAATGTTTGCTTGAACATCTTACGTACCACAGCTCCTGAAGCCAGAGATGAATGTTCATCGATATCTATGTACTCCTCACCCACAGCTTCCCATACCTCTTGACTAGATTTGGATATCAAGCAGAACAGCTTTTGGCCAATGAGCTCCTGACTACTGCACCCAAGCAGCTTGCAGGCTTTGTCATTAGCCACTAGGATCTAGAAAAGTGGAAAAAAAAAACCAACGCCAAAACAAAACTCAAAAGCTGTTAGTTTTGTTAATAGATCATCATCCCCTCAGGTTGTTGCTTTAGTGTCTTAGAATATTTCTTCCTCTTGGTGGAAATTGAGTGGGTTTTAAATTCTGAAATCTTCAAAAACAGTTCACTAAAGCTTCTTATTCTAGGACATCCCCTGCCTACACATCTTCTCGTTAAGATGGTTTGAGACATTGCTTTCCTTTCAGGTTTCCTGCTTTCTCTTAACTGCCTACCCGCTCCAGCCTCTTGTGTCATTTACATCCATGGAAGCAAAACTACCAAGTTGTATTTGCAAGCAAAGCCTGGGCAGACCACAAAATTTTATCCCCACCTGAAGGCATGCAGTAATCACACCAGTCACTGACATACTTAAGCCTGTGTTACAGACCAAGTCAGGATTAAATGCCTTTAAGATGGGTAAAGCCCGAACTGTCAATTCAGGCTAAAAATGGCACAGCTCTTTAAAGTTTTTAGTACTCAATTTTATATTAATGTTTACTCCCAGGACAGAGACAGAGAAACTGTCTCCCTCCCAATGCAAAATGCATATTTACTGGGGCAGATAAAGAGACCTTGTGCCACCATGAACACATCCCAGGGCTGGAACTTAACAGACAGAAGGCTTGAAGCACATTCTGCTTTTCCTTTCTTTCCTTGTGCAACATCACAGCTGTACTCTTCATTAATCCCTTTTTCTGTTTGAAAAAAATACTCAAGACATCCATGCTTCTGATACTGTCTTGTATATTTTCCTAACTACAACCCGCAAAAGAAATAAACACGCTGTCAAGTCTTTAGAAGGCTACTGACCTTGGGCAGACTATAAAATATCTTTGTGACACTCTGATTGCCTGCAGATACACGCAAGAATAACAGGCATTTTAGCCTGATGTCATACAACCCACACTAGTTACAGCCTGCTTAGTTTAGCAGTTACTACTGCAAATACCTCTGTTGTGTTGACATCCACGGTGAAGATGGCTTTGTTTGGATTGCGTGCAGCAGCTGGGGGGTGCTGGCTGGGTTTCTCCACAGTGAGGGCATGCAAAAAGGAGCAGGAGGCAGAACTTCTGAGGGAAGTGGAGAGAGAGGCAGAATCCCACTGAGCCCAGGAGTTCCCAGTTTTGCTGATACAAATGTTACGAGCTGCCAGTGAAGACGAACAGTAAGAGCTCCATTTCTCCCCTGTGAGAAGATAAAGATCAGCTATAACAGGAGAATTAGAGAATAAAAAAATGTTAGTTGTCAGCTGAAGCAACTGTCAAGTAATCCCAAAATATGTGCTTCTAGATTTTTTAAAAAGTTATAAGAAAATACAATCAACGAAACCTAAGAAAACAGAAACAAATCTAATAAATGTGTCTTTTTCAATCACAGCCACCAGAACAAACTCAGTCCATAGGCTAGAAAAAAAAATTACCAAGATCCATAAGATTCAACCAGACTAGTTAACTTTTTCACTAATAGAGTTTAAAAGGCTTTGAAATCTCTCAAGCTAAAATTGAAACCATTATTAAATATCATTACAGTAAGTGTTCGAGCCCTTATTAAATACTGCATTAGTCAGAAGCCCGTTAACTGTTCACAAGATGTGACACTGACATACCTGTGCCCACACCAACGTTTTATGTTGCACAATGCCAAATGATTGTGCTAAAATTTTCAAAAGCTCTGTCTGTAAGAGACATTTCCCTGGGAAGTGGCATCAGCAGCCAAACACCGTTGCTCCACTCCCAAAACAGTAAGCAGCTTTGAAGGCTTAGCTGGAAGAAGCATTATGAACAACTCATCACAAGCACGTCTCTACATTTATGCACCGCATACAGTATTAATACGCTCACCATGATAAAACAGGAAGACCTGTATCTGGATGCATTGTAAACTGCAAAGTTCTTCCCCTCCTGACGACAGGGGGGGGGATGACAACATCTTTCTCCAATCTGGAAATTTTTCATATTTTAGATAATAACACAAGGTGGCAGGGTGGTCCGATGGCAGCCAATAAATGTTGTCCAGGGACAAGTACAAGTGCAGAGCACCCATCCAGCAACACATCTCCTGCAAACTCTCTCAGCCTGCAGTAATATATGGCTCAAATGCTTATTGAACAAGTTCTTTCTGGCAGGTACCTATCGCTATCGCCTCCAGGTTTGGCGGAGGAAGAAGATCTGAAACACATCGCCTTCACTGACACCACGTGAACTCAGTCTCAAGATACTGCACTCACCAGACAGAGATGCTCTAAAATGGCAAAGTTCAGAGAGTTGACTTTTCCTGCTCTTGCTTGCCCAGGGGTAGGATCTACATAGCTTATCAGAGTCATTCAAGGGAGCAAGGACTAAGCCTACTGATGAAGGCAGAAGGCCCCCTTCAGAGGGCCTACAGGCCTTGGCTGCCATGAACATGCTCCAGTTGCCACGCCACACCTAGGGAACCACCATCTGTAACAGAAAGAGGAGAAATTCAGTCAGCCTTACAGCCAGGCTCTAATGCTCAGGACACTGGTGGGTAACGATGCCTTCTAACCCAAAGCACAGCCCTGTAAGTTACGGCAAAATTCTTGCCTGTCCTGATCAACATTTAGTATGTATTCTTAATGCAAAGGTGGCACTGTTGACGATTATCTTGCCCAGGCAGTGTAGGATACCTGTGGATGCCTCCACCGCATTTCTGTAAAAGCTACCAAGTACCCAGCTGCACTCTCTCC
>KL276942.1:325-11899 GCA_000699545.1 Podiceps cristatus | reverse complement strand
TAAAATTTATATTTTTCTATATAGCTTGTCATGTTCTATTTTTTACATAAGAAAAACAAAGCCCAAACCCAATCAAGTACCTTTGAATACTGTACTTCAGTATGTCTTTTGCAATTAAAGCTCTTAGGGCAAATCCAGAGCCACTACTACTTTAACATACTCTTTTTTAATTGGGATAGCTGAAGTTCTTCTACCCACCTACAGGAAAAAAACTGTCTTCTCTAGTCCTAGGAGGTCTTAAAATGATTGTAACGCCTCTATTATGCAATTACACACACCATTTTAACAGTATAGTTATCAGATGCCCATCATCTTCCTTACAGTAGTTACTTTGAGACCATTATAAGTTTTCTCAGCAAGCCTTATTTGAATTATTCAATAAATATTGACTGCTTGAAGCTATGTGATTAATGAGTGAAACAATGCTATATTAGGAATGGGGCTGATCCCTGAGGTGTCATACCTCATAATTTCCTGCCTGAATTTGAACAAATCCATTGGGGGTTCTTATTAAAATCTTATTCATATGAGCTTTATAGAACTGATTCTGTGAACCGTAAATTTTCTGAGGGCCATTCTCCATTATTCTTACAGTCATCAGAAGCAATAATTAGACAATTTAGAAATATTGTCCTTAAGATCTCAACAAGTTTCTGGAAGCCTGAGAAGTAGCAAGCTACAAGCGAGGTGAGATGTTCGCTTCTGAGAAGGGATGATATTTGAGAGAGTGTGTTCAGAGAGGTACATTTCTAGAATCCTCCTGAATTTGCATAGAGCACAAGTTAGGTGAAGGAGTCTGGGCCAACAGGCTCTACTTGGACTCATATACAACATGAAACTTTTTTTTTTTTTTTTTTTTTTTTTTTTTAAAAAGACTAACATCTATTTTTGTGAGTTCCCTCTTGGGTAGCCACAACGTACCTTACAATGTAGCTTAAAATGAGGTCATTTCTGTCCTGGACCTTCTGCATATTTACTGTCAGCATGTTTTACCAGATGATACACTCTGAACAGTTAAGTACAGCTGCACACTGTCTGTGTGGAGGAGGAATTGCAAGGAGAAAGTTATAGCAAACTGATTCTACTTCTCAAAACCTGAATATCATATGGAAACATCCAAGATAATGAGTTTTTCAAAATAATAATATTAATATTCTTCAAACTAAAGTCTTTGGAGAAACAAGGATAAAATACGCTGACCTAAATTACAGCTTTCTTTCCTATGGCACTATCCTTTGGTCATAGCTAGTGTGGTAAAAAATTGGGATAATAAACTACAACAATTACCCCACAATTACCTCCAAAAAACATTCCTCTCATCCACTGTTACTATCAAAAACTTTCAGAAGGCCATTCTGGATGATTGTTTTGTTCAGAAGTAAACTGTAAATCTAATTCCTTCTATTGCCTCTTACCTGATCATTGTGCTTCATCCCTCACAAATTAAATAGGAGATTAAATACCAAGTAAAATTTCGCACAGGACATTTTTCTCCCACTTCTCCTTCACCTACAAGTGAGGTACGTGGTTTCAAAAGTGTCCTAACCTCATGTAGAACGTTTTCTAAGCCTCCTTGATACAATCTGTGACTGAGGCAAATAACTCCTACTTAATCATGAAGGTTTAAAGAAAGAGAAGATAGTATCCGTGAGTTGTCTCAACTATCCCTCTCCTGTCTGAACAGTGGGAGAAAGAAGAGTCAATAACGAGTAAATGGTAGATGTTGTAAAGGATTGTCTCAAAAATGGTTCCTATATGAATGAGCAAAAGAAGTACAAGATCAATAGTAAAAAAAAAAAAAATATGTATATTAGCCACTTAATTTGAACATCTACAAAGTAGATGGCTGTATTTGTATTAGTCATCCTTGTCTCCTTTTATAGTCACTCACTGGAGAAAAATAGGAACTTCTAAGTTGTGATTCATGGGTTCTATTTTTAGGTTTCTACATAAGGATGAGGATGAGATATGACAGAAATTCCCTATTTTTATCTTTCAACTATAAAGGGAAAGCCGTATTTCAGATGATTATACTGTAAATATCTAATATTACGTGTTATCAGTACAGAAGAGTGGAAGAGGTGGAACAGTGCGTAAATGGCATCTATCTTGGAGTAAGAGGGTAATTAAGGTAATATGGGGGAGGGGGAGAAAAAAAAAAAAAAAGAATTCCTGCAGACGCAGACATACAGAAGCACTTGAGCAGATGGTGGTGGAAGATCAGCCAGAACTCCATTTACCTACACAGCCAAGCAAATGTGCAGATCAACCCTTCTTCCTTTTCTGAAACACAAGTATTGAATCAGAGCAGAACTATCATTCTGCTAATGAATTAATAGAACTACTATTAAAAAAGAAAATAAAACTAAAATAAAAAACAAAAAGAGTTGTCAGACTTTCTCATCTTTTTACTGATCATAGATTGTAAATAAATTCTGATTCCTCCAGATCAAGGACTGCAAGTAAAGATCTGTAAGCAAGCAGGTGAATGCAGTGTCTTGTAAGGAATCACATACTAATCAAATTCAAGACTATAGTATTCCCAGCATATTGAACTTGCAGTTTTCTTAGTTTAAGCAGAATGCTTGCCAGCAAGAAATTGTGCATCTGATATTGAGATAGTCACAGAAATAAAGAACACTAATGCAGCAATTACAGGAACAGAAAAGGAATCAAACCGTTTTCTGCTCTAAAAAATGTTTTGGTATTCAATATGGCAGTCCTATGCAGACATCTTTTCTTTGCTAGATTCAAACAAAACTATTCATAAATTGCAGAACTGCAACCCACCAAAATGTGCCAACACTTGTACAATGTACCAATATTTTCTTGCTATTTTCACAGCAAACTAATTTGTAAACCAAAGTACTCTTCCCTGCTGCAGTTGAACCCCTATCTATTTGTGTGGTTAAATCTTAGTTCATTATAATTTTTAAAGCCGTATATATTCCAAAGAATGATGCTAATGAGATTAGGTGAGGCTGTTTCCTCAGCACCCATAATTAACATTATTTCCTTAAACCAGGAAGAAATGGCCAAAAGCAGGTGTAATGAGGACACACCTAAGGAAAAGAATACTGGAAAGGGAGTAGGGTGAAAGAGGAAAGGGTGATGCAAGACAGAGGAGGGTAGATAAAGCCAAATATCTTGTTCATTCTTACATTCTAGGCAGATCTTGAAGCCCTTAACCAAAGGCGTTATTATATTTTAATAATGTCTCTAGTTTTCAGAATAACACATCATCTGACTCCGTACCCCAGTCCCATTGCTTTGCAATACTTTGTTTTGAACACTACTGGTGCTCTATCCTTGCAGATAAGAAAATGTCATCCAATCTACTTACCAGAACAGATTAATTTATGAAGTCTCAGTATTAAGTCTATTCTTGCTTTTTCTTCCATAAGCAGTGACAAGAATTACAAAAGCAATATGAAAGTGTCATTGAAAAAAAAAGTACAGAAATGCTGATTTGGATTATAAACTGTGAATGGACTTACCCTGAGTTCAGCTCCCAGATATCTAAAATCCTGTTAAAGCATGTTATTTCAAAATAGAGAAGTACATGAGCTGGAGGTAAGATTAGTTATCTTCTCACCTTGAAGGTCAATTATTGCCAACTATTCTAGCCCCTCCTTTTAAAGAAAAATGTACTGTAAAAAATCCAATCTCATTCTGTTTTAGCAGAGCATATATAATTCATATTCTCGGTGTACCATATGTGATCATTGACTGTGTTAAATGGATGAAGGAATATGTGAATAACTTTTATGCACTGAATAAAGGTAGTGCATAATATACAATGCAATGACAGATCATCTATTTCAGAAAACAAGCGGACAAAAAGATTATAAAAACTATGAAACGCACAAAAAGCTTAAGCATATGCTTTTTGGGGGGTAGATATGATATTTGTGCATAGCATTTACTGGAAAATATCAGCTCTTTTATTTAAAGTCTCAGAGTTACATTTCAATTCACATCAGAACAGGTATAAAACTCAAGGATGGTTATAAATTCTGCAAATAAATCCTTGCCCAATTGCTTCTGTACATGGATATATTTTACTACACATGTTCAAAATTACTTCAGAATCTCCTTTTTTTTTTTTTTTTCCTTCCTTTCTCTTATTTAAAGGAAATCAGCCATTGTATTACATTCCTTTAAATAGGTAGTTCTTAGTCATCTGAATCTGCTGCTCTGTCTTTTCTGCAGTATTTTCTTGACACTGTTTACAATAATAGCTTCCGAGGAAGTTTCTAGAGTACAGCATACACTAATGACTTTCCCAGAAACTGAAATGTACTTTCTACCAGCATTAATGTTCTCTGTCAAACAAACTGATGGTTTCTAATTGGAATGCATTCACAAAATGTCACTGTGTTTGTCACTAGTTGACACTTCCATTCACATCTTCAGTCGAGGGGTTAAGGACAGTTTGAAGACTGAAACTATCAGTGGGCAAGATGTTTTATTCTGGCCAAGAACAAATCAAAATTTCCAATGTGAAGTATGACATATATACAGAAACTAAAATACAGAGGTCTTTTTTATTTTAAAAAAGATCTTCTTCCATCGTTTTGAAAAGGTCCTCTGCCATCCATGGAGATCTTATTTTTAAATAATTGGGCTGTTACAAGATGTTATGAAAGGCATGAACTTGCAATTTAACAATGCAGTGTAAATCACAGTTTGAGTGCTCTGGGATTTCATCTCAGGATCCACAATTCATGAGCCATTTGTTTCAGTAAATCTTCTTGATATATCAGTTAGTAAGTGCCATGATGTGCCATTATAAAGCATTGTCAAATGGTTTCTGGAAACACCTATACAAATGGCAAAGAATGTGATAATCCTTAAGGGTTCAAAGATCCCTGCTTATGCTGTTGTTGTGTGTACTTTTCATCATGTTTTCATAGCCCAATGTTCTATTAAATACAACACCATACTTCAGTGGGTGGTTATTTTTGAAGGAAGGATGCAAATATTGCCATTATATAGTCATATTTTTTCCCCACAGTAAATGTAATTAACACAGAATTATATGTGGCAATATAGAACTAGATGATACTAGAGCGGGTAATACAACAGCTGAAGAATGTACAGCACAAGACGGAGAAAATACAGGTTTCATATTCAAAATCACATATATCCAAAAGAAAACCACATATCTCCTATTCAAAGTAGAAACAGAAGGCATAAACAAATACCAGAAAGATACATTGAGTTTGTCACTAGTGATGTTTGTTTTTGTAATGGAGACAAAGAGAGAATTAGGAAGAAATTAATCATAAAAGATATTCTCCAAGGGAATTACTAGGCCTATAAAGAAAGAATAATTATTTGGAGAGAAAAAATGGCCACATCAATTCAATTTCAATTGAATTGAAAGAGATCATGGTTTATTAGCAACAATGATTGATGAATTTCATAAGAAGAAAAAACAATCTTCTGATGTGCCAGGAAGGTTCAATCTACCTATTTCTGTTTGTAGTTTACTAAACTCTCAGCATTTGTTGTATTACTTTGTGGTTGTTTTATATTTTTCTTATGTTTCATTTGCATTAGGTTTCTTTTGAAGAAAGTGTCAGATGTGCCAGTTTAGGTTTTACAGACCTTTTTATATATGATATATATAAAAGAGTGAACTCGTATTTTTCTATCAGTTGTGAACACACTGACAAATTAGCTGACCCAACTTTGTTACCTGCCTTGGTGCAAGAGCAGAAAGTTTAGAATTACTGTGCAGTAGATAAATTGCAGTTCCTTTATTATAGCGATCCCAAGATATGCTCCAGAATATGTCTCCCCTGATTCAAAAGTAAGACTGTTGTCAGAAAAGCCATAAACTAGATCTATTTTTAGTTGTTGGCAGTAGCGGTAATTTCATGATGTATATCCATATTTGATAATTACATCTTTTACGTTGCACTATCTCCCTTAACATCCCCATTGACAAACAAATAAATGTACAGTGAGGTGGATTGAAAATTGGCTGAATGTCCAGGCCCTAAGAGTTGTGATAGAATGTACAAAGTCCAGTTGGAGGTCCATCACCAGTGACATACCCCAGGACCAGTATTGATTAACATCTTCATTGATGACCTTGATAACGAGGCAGACAGCACCCTCAGGAAGTTTGCAGGTGATACAAAACTGTGAGGAATGGTTGGTACAGCATAGGCCTGGGCTGCCATTCAATGGGTCTTTGAAAGGCTGGAGAAATGGGGCAACAGGAAGTCCATGAAGTTCAACAAAGGGAGATGCCAAGTCCTGCACCTGAGGAACTGGTACAGGATGGGGACTGACTGGGTTTGGAGAAAAGGACTAGGGGTTCCAGTGGACTGCAAGTTGGAAATGACCCAGCAATGCTCTAATAATGATCTGCTCATGTCAGAGGAGAGGATTGGCCAGCAAAACCTTCCATTTAGCAATACCATGTCATACTGCAGCATTGCATCTGCAATTCAACAGCTCCATCCTCTTCATTCCACCACTCAGTATGCGGATGCCATTTCAACAGTCATATTTCTTTGTATATTCCTTATTCTACAGCAAACAGAAGTTTATGTTGAGACACTGAGGTCGGCTGACTGGCTCCCCCAGATCAGTGGGTCTCCCAGTTGCCCAGGCAGAATGTCCAGTGTCACTGGCTACCAGATGTTATGTGTTCACAGGCTGAATTGATACATTTTTATACCATCAAGCTACTGCCATCTTCTTCAGATCTGCACTAATTTGCTTTATTATTACAAATCCTATTTCAAGTGTCTTATTTCTCTTGTCCAGCAAAGTACTTAAACATGTATAACTTTAAGACCAGGATTAATTGAGCTCCCTAAATAGGACTAATCATAGTCCTGCTTGAATCAGAGTCCAAATGTTTCAGCTATTCCTCCTTAGATTGTTTTTGGATTGGATCAAATCATGTTCTCATGAGCCTCATGAGTAATCATGTAATCATGAATCATGCATTCAACAAAACAGGACAAATCATCAGCTTTATTTGTTATGCGGATAAATCATCTGACTAGCTTTAGATGTTTCTGAATGAATAATTGATTCTTGCCCACTAGCCGCTGTTGTTACCTAATCTGTTTTTTTTTTTTTTTTTTTTTTTTTGGTTTGGTTTTGTTTTGTTTTGTTTTGTTTTTCTTCTGTAGTCCTCTTTTAACTGGACTATAAAGGCCATTCTACCTGATCAGGTCTTATGGATAAACTTATGTATTTTAAAATAATGGGACATGATGCTCCCTGCATTTAAACCACTGGAAAAAAAATATATGGAAAACAGCAATGACACATGAGGTTTGGCAGATGGGGACATTAGAGAAGGATGTCTCCTTTTCTAAGACTTCACAGAATTTCTCTCTCACTTTTTACAATGAGTCAAATCTCTGCTTCTGTGGGAGAAACTGTTGCATATAGTATTCTGATTTAAAAATGCCACAGATGTCAGCAAAGAAATGAATACTGCTTTGTGCAGATTTTTCTTTAGCTCTGCATTTCCACCAACCCTCTGCCTACTGCTCAAAGAGCTGGTAACTCCCAGACTCAGTTTGACTTGTGATTTTGTGAGTCCAGCAATAGCACCTTTTACTTCTATAAACAATTTTTCCTCAAATGTGTCCTCCTCAAGTTTCTTATCAGAGTTTTCAGGTCACTGCTTTACATTTCGAAGGACATCCTTTGGCCCAGGTGTTGTTTTCCACATTGGCAGATGTATCATTCTCAATGGATCATGGTTTCTTTTAAACTGCAATATTTCCTCTAATCATCTTAAATCTTGCTTAAAATTATAATCTTTTATTTATAGAAAGACCTTTATGCTAGATTTTGCCCATCTTCAAAAGCCATGGCAACAATTCCACACAAAAGAATAACCAAGAGGCCATACTGTATGCAGAGCAGCCTTTTTTTCTGTTCAGTGCTATGTGAACAGCTAAACTAGTATGAAACACTGACTACTGAGAGAGCACTGCAGAAAAGGTCAGTGCTGCTTTTTTTTTTTTTTCCTTGGTACTTCTTTTTTTCCTTGATGTCCCATTTACCTTTGACCATCAGTGTCTGACAGTGTGGATTTATCAGAGGCACTCAGAGTAGAACAGCTCTGTGTCACTGTGCCTTCCTGCTATCAAAGGAGCTGGGCGTAGAAGAAAACACAGTTTCCAGGGCATTGTGACCATATTCAAGGCTGGCAGAGTGCCAGCAGAGAGCAAAACTAACAGGTCTTTTATTACAAATGCTGTATAACAGTGAAGAGCTATCCTTCTTTATGAAACAGCAACTCTGATGATATGCCGTGCCACTGTTGCATAAATAATTTAAAACCATCAAAATTAAATATGGAATTATCCCAACAAATCCTTTCTTTCTGTATGTCTGTGTTAATTATTGATTGTCGGTTGCCCTCATTTATAAACAAAAAAAAAAAAAAAAAGTCATTTGACACACTTGCAGGTGTTTCACCTTCAGCCTCAGAGAAAACCGCTAGTCTCTCTGCAATAATACGTGTGCTGTCAGCTCCTCCTACCCTGGCCATGACAGAAGCTGCTCTTGTGGTAAATGTCTCTTCAGCGTGACTGGCTGCACTTTGCTAATTTACACAAAGTGAATCAGTTTGTTACACTTTCAATTGTATAATCTCCGAGGCACTGTCAGACTGCAGCAGTCAGTAGGTACCCAGTTATGAAGAAGGGTGGCTCACAGCATGCAGGGGGAGCACTTAGGCTTAAGATGCTAATTTTTGCGAAATGTTAACTGCTGACTCAGAGGCTAACAGCACCTACACAGCTTCATTTTTCACAGCTTTATAATTCCCTCTCTGGCACATATGTATTTTTTTTAAAGAGCAAAATTATTTTTTCAGCAAGTGTATTGCTCACAATAATATGCTTATGCTTCACTACCCCTTCTTAAGAGAGTCATTTTTTATTAAACTGTTAATCAAAATATTAATACATGGAAAATTTATGCGATTCAGCTGCTCAGAAGGATGCTGTGATGGATTGTGAAATAATAAATGTGTGGGTGAAAATAGCGATGAATGACAAATACTGTATTTAACTTTGGTGTATCAACTATATTGAGGATTGCAAATAATTCATAGATTATCAAACATCTCATACACCTGAAGTGTTATTTTTCATGCATGGTGCATTTAGGCTCAAACTGTGCTGTGTCAGTCAGCTCAATGCAGATACAGCAAGGAGGAGGACACCCCTGAGAATGCGTGGCTTTGTCCATTTTGCCAATGCAGGGGAGGGACTGGGGTCTGGGCACACTCTGATCAGTGCTTACCAGGCACAGGAGCAGGGCATGTCAGCCAGTGAGCTGCAGAACTGTGGAATGATTTGGGTTGGCATGGACCTTCAATGGTTATCTGGTCCAATATGAAGCTTAAGTCAGGGCTAGCACAGCTACTCAGGGACTTGCCTAGATGAGCTTTCAATCTCTCCAAGGACAGAGATTTAGAGATTTCACAGCCTCCCTTATTTGACTACTCTCATGGGGAAAACTTTTTCTTACTATCTAATTAGAATTTCCTGCGTTACAACTTGTGACTATTGGCTTTCATCCTAACACTGTGCACCTCTGAGAAGAGTCTGGCTCCATCTTCTCTACAGCCTCTCAATGCATAATCAAAGGCAGCAATGAGATCACATTAACCTCTTATTCTTAAGATTCCCTTAGTCTCCTCCATTAATAACAAATCCAGTTTTCTCAACCCAAGGAAACTTTTAAAAATATATCTATGTTTAGACCTGGAAGAGATTGATTTATGACTGTAAAAACTGATATTCTGGCATTACATGGTCTAACTCATGATTTTACCCATGCAATAGCAATTAAAAATCCAGTTCAATAATACAATGCGTGAAAAGGATTTGTGCAACATGGGCAAGTTCAGCTGGAAAAAGGCCAATAGTAGAAACTGCATTTCAACTGGGTCAAGTGCAAGTGACTTTGGAGATTACTAGAAAGTATTTCTGTATGCAGTTAGTTGTTTCCACTGGAGGACGTTCAAAGAATGCATTGTGGGACATTATCTCAACAGGAAGGAAGGAACTGTAGTACCATTCAAAAAGGACTAAGGCCCAG
Organism: Podiceps cristatus; assembly: GCA_000699545.1. Classification (NCBI taxonomy): domain Eukaryota; kingdom Metazoa; phylum Chordata; class Aves; order Podicipediformes; family Podicipedidae; genus Podiceps; species Podiceps cristatus. Next base: position 1,801 of record KL276942.1, on the reverse strand, counting down.
GAAACTATGGTTAGTGACTGTTAGCAGCATAAAGTTTGTTTGGTGGCAAGAGTCCTTTGTGGTCATTTACAAAAAAAGGATTTTCTACTAGCCTTCCTCATCTCTTCATAACAAAACCATAGCAACCCCCACGCAAAGTATGTGAATGAACATGCTGTTGAATGCCTGTTTTGTAGGGGAATGGCTGGTAGTTTTGAAGCTGTGGCCCTGGCAACAGTGATGCCTGGATGTTTCTCTGTAAGTACTGGAGTTGTCTCAGACTCTAGGAGTGAAGGAGCAGAAGGATCGTTCTAATCATTTACACTGACTGCCAACGTATCCCACACCATAGAACTTCCCTCAAGTCTTGCCTGGTTTAAGCCTTTAAATTGTATTTGAGCTAGAAAGCTGCTGCTTTTCAGCATTTATGGCACTGCTGTGAAAAATGTGCTTCTGAGAAATAGACAGTCAACTTGACAATTCCATATCAGTTAGAAAAATCTGTGACCAAGCTAGTAAGACACTTCAATGCCTTTTGCTAAAAAAACCCAACCGAACAACAAATAAATAAAACAAAAATAAAGCTATGAAAAAGTCTGTAGAAAATAAAGGGACAAAGACATAGAAATACATCCACACCTACATAATACTGAAGAAGGTAGAGCTGTAAGATATTAATGCTTGCCATCATTATAAATATAAAAACTGAACACAAAGTTATGAACCAAAATCCTTAAAACAATAAACAACAGAGCTAATAGCTCATTAGGATCTAAAAAAGAGTATAAGATTAAGACCTTAATCTGCAAGAAAACTATGATACAGTTGCCATCACAGAAACATGGTGGGATGACTGGCATGACTGGAGGGTTGCAATTGACAGCTATCAACTCTTTAGAAGGAACAGGTGAGGAAGGAGAGGTGGCAGAGTGGCCCTCTATGTCAGGGAGAGATACGAATATCTAATACTGATGGCGATGATAAGGTCAAGTGCCTATGGGTAAGAATCGAAGGGAAGGCCAACAAGGCAGATGTCGCCATGGGAGTTTGTTACAGACCACCCAATCAGGAAGATGAGGCTGGTGAAATACTCTACAAGCAGTTGGGAGATGTTTCACGATCACTGCCTCTTGTTTTTGTGGGGGACTTCAACTTCCCAGATATGTGCTGGGAATACAACACAGCAGAGAGGGAACAATCCCAGAGGCTCCTGGAGTGTGTGGAAGACAATTTCCTGGCACAGCTAGTGAAGGAGTCAGATAGAAAGGGTGCCCTCCTGAACCTGTTGCTTGCTAACAGAGAAGGACTTGTAGGAGATGTAATGGTTGGAGGCCGCCTGGGGCATCGTGGTCATGAAATAACAGAGTTTTCAATTCCCAGGGAAGTCAGGAGGGGGGTTAGCAGAACTGCCACCTTGGACTTCTGCAGGGCAGACTTTGGCCTGTTCAGGAGGCTGACTGGCAGAGTCCCTTGGGAGGCAGTCCTGAAGGGCAAAGG
>JMFS01088128.1:0-21601 GCA_000699545.1 Podiceps cristatus | reverse complement strand
TTTGGGGTTAAACCACGACAACCCATCAAGAATAAACAACAACATCTCACTCTGAAAACTGTCTGAATTTAATTGAGAATATGCATTTTTTAATGTGTCTGATTAAAACAAATTTAGTGCTGAATGCAAAACTGGTTTTAAGTTCTTGTGAAGTTCACATAAGTATTCCTATTGTACGGGTTATGAAAGGGAATTGAAATTGTTGCTATATTACTGGAATGAAAGCATGAAAAAAATAACAAATAATAGATTATTACTAAGTGTAATATAATACAGATAGAAGATTCTAAAAGATTGCTATTTATCAAAGTCTTTTTTTGTTGTTGTTTGCTGTTTACAGTATAAAAGCTGAGAAGACAAGTAAACACTCTTCTTGTGGCACTTGGGTCCCCCACCATCTTTTGGAAAGCTTAAGTGAGGAAAGGTGTGTTACATTATAAAGATTTTCTGTACTATCTCCTTCTAAATTAGCTTTAACTAGAAATGTATTTGAAATGTAGACATTGAGAGAGAATTCAGCCTAAGTTCTTAAGTGATTTAAAATCTTAACAAATAAAACCATAAAATGAATAGCTCTATTAAGTCCCTCTTAGCAGTAGAACAAAATATATTTATTTGAAAGTTTTGTGCCAAGAAGTTCATATAAGGTAATCAGGATACGCACGAAAAAGGAGCCCGTGCTCTGGTTTTAAGTACAGTAAGCACTATGGTTGGGATGCCAATGAACTCTACAAAAACTAAACACCCACTCCAATCAAAACCCCCCCTCATAGCCCATTCTGTCAACCCATAGCAGCAGCTATGATTTCAGAGTCTTTAGGATATAATTAAAACACGCAAGGAGATACTGATTGCCCTGAAAAGATTAAAAGAAACCTTAAAATAGTTCCATTTGATGTCATTCACCTCTTAATGACCTATTCTCGATTTACTTGGTCAGAATACTAGTCCCTTTGGTCACTGGAAGGATATAAGTGGATATAAACAGTTACTCTTAGAGGTCATCTTATAGAACTGTAGCTAAATGTTAGACATTAAGTTAAAAAAAAATCTCACTCAGATTGGACATGAAAAGTATTAGGACTGTACATAATACTTTGAAACTGCTGTAAACAAATATTAAATTTTTGCATAGATAAGTCCGTAGACAAATTTCAGAAAGGGAGAGAGGTGGGTAGCTCTAGAAGCTATATTTATGTAAGCTTATTTCTTCAAGATAAGGAAGATTAATAATTGGAAATCCAAATAATATCTCTAAAATGTAAAGAGCGGTCTGATAGATGTAGAAAAGTTCTATTAAAATCATGGTACATTATAATTAAACTATTGAAGATTTCATAAAACTTTTCTAAATCTCATCTCCTTCATTGTGTCATCCTTCTGGTGGAAAATGGTGCACAAACCTTATTTTCAGAAAAAGTCTGATACAAATATTAAAAAGTGAGAATATGTTATTGATTGTCTTAAACAATGACACCTACTTTATTAATTGTTTAATTACTTAAATCTTTTTATCTACTATACGGAAGACATGCAGACATCTAGGCATAACATATGCCATAGTAGCACAACTTAAATTTCACTCTCATAGTCAGTTTTCTCCCAAGAGTGTTCATGGCCATAAGCCATTATCCCCAATGGAAATAACAGCTTATAGGATGGCAGACTATTTCACCACTATACATCATGATTCTAAGACCTTCAAAATGAATCCCATAGTGTTCTTAATACATGTGCACATTCATGCATAGTTGGAAATGAAGAAATATCTCTAATTTCAGAAAGCAGATCTCGCTCTATTTTGCATAATGACTGTGAACATAGTACATCAGATAAATGAAAGGAAATAGCTTTTAGTGCAGTGTTCTGTCATGGGAAAATAATAAATCAACAACCTATGAACTCCAGGTCCATTTGAAGCATATTTAGAGCCCTCATTAACCTATAGAGGCCAATTTGAATAGAAGCCATTTAATGAAGACACAGAGGGGATTTTTAATAATTTATTACAATGGAAGAAATGGAAAGAAGCTAGAAATAGTAAAGATTATCCAAGTGATAATGAGACCTGAAAGTGGCAACATAATCACCTGAATCATGCAACAAAGGCTATTGCCAAGGCACAGATACTAAACTGCTGCATAACTTCATACAATACAGTTTAAGAGGCTTTGGGATGTAGCCCGATAGCAGAAATTAATGATTTCCTACTCTCAGGCAGGAACCACTTGTTGTCTTTTTCTGTTTGCTTTTTATAACTTTTAATTTACTGGAAAGCCTCCTTAGTAGAGAGCATAGGATTGAAACGTGGCTGTTCTGTGGTAGAACCAGCTACTTTAGGCTAGGAGCCACAAATTATATTTAAATTGACTGAAATACCTGAAAGATAAAGATAATATGATTTTGGCTTTCCCCACTGCAGGATTACGCAAGGTGTAGTGTTCTCCTTAGTGTATTTTAGTGTGCAAAAACCTAAATACATATAATGAGGAGCGGAGGAGCTCTTGTAAAGCTCCATATGGTATACATTACCTGCTACATCAAAATGTGATTTAGATGTCTTTGCAGACAGCAGGACTTTTTCCATCCCAGAGACACCCCAAACCTCTGCTCATGTTCATGTGGAATAGAGCTAAAACTATTCTGGTAGGCACAGAAGCTGGAGTGGCGAGCTCAAACCAACACTGTGCTGATGCATCCTTGTCTTTAACTCCCCCCTGGGAGAATTATGGCAGTTTCAGACTGGATAAACATTCACAAAGCTCACTGAACACTCAATGAAAGGATGGGGCTCCTTTCAAAAGTAGTGCAGTCACAATTTCGTACAAAGGAGAAAAAGGATTCTAGAAGCTGAATCTCCTCTGTCCCATCCAAGTTCTCTGACCATTAAGTGGCGCAGCCCTCTGGCAGCCTTTCTCATGCCCTTTCTCCCTGTTCATGAGTATCTTCAGAAAAGACTGAATTCTTTGCTTTGCTGCATGGTGATAAAATTTCAACAAAAGACCTTGTGAGCGTCTTACGTTTCTGCACCTAGAGCAGCCCATAGTGGCTTCTGTATCATAATCTCCCTGGAGGTGAAGGTTTGAGGTTTGTGTCCTACATGTCAAGGGAGGCAACTGAATATGAGTCTCCTTCCTAAGTGACATAATCACTATGTAATAACATGCCTTCCCATCTTAACATGTTCAAACCTTTTCTAATCCCTTAGGAACACCAGCATATAGTGTTACGGAAGGAAAGGCAGCAGAATGACACTGTGGCCTTGGATTTAGGATGCTTACCTTGTAGGAGTTCCACATTCCCGTGCCTGTGCAAGCATTGGAACACAGCGGAATAGAACTGAACGACATACAATTGCTTTAAATGAGAAATTGAGAGTATTCCAAACCGCATAAGTTCAGAGATTGTTACCTATTCTGGGATGTGACAAATAGGTTATAAAATCATGGGAGGGTTTAGAAGTTTTCCTAATGTTGTGATTTTTTAAAAAAATTATTGGTGATTCAGTGGGTGAATACAATTTTTTAAAGTTTTGTAAGTCTAACCATTTGTTTCATTTGCTGCCATTGTAAACTGCCCCCAAAAGTCTTTAGTTTCATGCCAGTGGCACTGAGTGTTACGTTTGACTCATATCAGTTTGATTTTAGTTTTTGATGGAACATGCTTATCCATGACTTATTTTTGGAGTCACTGCTTAACTGGACAGAGATGATGAAGTCCTGGGTTTAGAGGCTTTGTGCCATATTTAACTTGATTTACATTTGCTTTATGTGCAGAAATTAGTGAAATTAACATAGTTGAACATTATGTTTGTTAATTGATGGAATAAATGAACCAAAGCAGCTAGAAAAGCACATTGAAAAAGTTATAGTTCAGATATAAATTGAATTCCTTGATAATAATCAGCATGACAAAGTTTTAGTGCATTCAGCCATATTTATATGAAACATTCAGCACAACAGGGACCCTGCAAGTTTGAGAAAATGCTTTGTCTCCATGGTTGAATATTTATTAGAAAGCTGGTGATACCAATCTCAGTCCCAAGAGATAGCACCTCTTTAAGTAGTTCAGTATTCTAAGCTGCGGCCAAAAATAATATGCATTGCCAATAAGCTTGACTATTGACTTGAGTATTCAAATATAAAAGATTTAAAATTAGAAAATTAAAACATCCACTGAAATGATTGCTTGAATAAGTATTAAGTGTTGCTAATCAATACAATCCATTTGGTTGTGCAAATATGTATGAAATGGTCTTGTTATCAGCGCAAAACATTTCTCATGGGAAAAAACTCTGAAGTAGATATTTATCAAGTCACTCTGATTAAATCCTGGCTCTAGGAAATAGTGCCATATGAGCTGGGGTTTAGTCAATCAGACTGAGATGAAATCCATATTACAACTTTCCAAACAATCATCTGGGTGATAATGCAAAGTATTGCCTGAAGGAAGAAGCACAAGAACAGAAATATTTGATGACATGTGGTATTTCCATGGATATTCACGCTCTAATGAGAAGAATAGCACATGAACCACAGCTTTTTTTTTTTTTTTTTTTTTTTAATACTCCATTATGAATTAATGTGACACCACTACCACAAACAAAAAAATGCATGAAAAAAAAAAAAAATAGGACAGATGCTGGTAATCCTTTGAATATCAGGCTTCTCTTTTGGACACTCTTATGTGTAAAAATTTGCTGTTTTCTATGCTCGCTTTGAGACTTGGTCATCCTCTGAAGTTACCACTGGAAGTTACAGAAGTTCATTCAGGACTGTATTTTTGCAGTTCGAACCTGGTTTGATTCTAGCTGTTACTGAGCAATCTGAAAAGTTACTACAACATGATATTGAAACAACATTGTCTTTCAGACAGACTTTTCCTTAGGAAACTTCTCATAACTATTAGCTTATTACCATAATTATTAAAGACAGGTAGAAGAGGTGCTTAGGGACGTAGTTTAGTAGTGGTCAGGTGCAGCTGGACTCGATGATCTTAAAGGTCCTTTCAAACCAAAAGATTCTATTATTCTATGATTCTATGATTCTATAATTTGAAGATCATTAGTAAATTCCCATCTCTTTATATCAAAGTGGTTTAATGGACTACAAGGGAGGTCTACATAATTAAATCAGCACATACTTTACACTCATGTTCAACTCTTGAAAAAAAATAGCAACTTTACAGAAAAAGGTAATTCTGCTTTCATCAATCTATTCTTTAAAGATAATTATTCTTTCTAAATATCAATAGAATATGCATCATCTAAGTAACAATAAAACAAACATTGAATTCAGTATGATAACATTTTAATTTATAGTTCTTCAGTAAGAGGTAAGGTATTATTATCAATATTTTATATACCACAGGCACAAAGAGGGGTTCCTAAGTGGAATATAGGAACAAAACATTGTATCTCAGCACCATATTACCACTCATAATTTGCATGTGATAATATTTTAAAGAGGAATTCACCAAAGGAAAACCAGTGTCACAAAGGGATGTTACTAAGAGTGTGAGTCTAAGACACTGATATTAGTTTTTAATTTATACTTCTGATTCCTTTAAAAAACAAAAGCAAACCAAAACAACTTAATAGTCTATACGTCTTTATATAAACTTTCCTGGTAAACTTTTCTGTTGTTACAGAGATGGATCTGTGGCACAAATAAACATTTAATCAGAGATCATTTTTGAAAGCTTTATGTAAAGATAATTAGATTTGTTTAATGATTGTCTTTATTCTGCGGGTAACCCTCATAATTAGGTAATTGATAATCACTTTTGTATTGCTTCTGAGAAGTATCTTGAAAAGGCAAATATGCAAAGAATATCCTTTCTTTTTCTTCTATCCTCTCAAGCAAGATGTTACTGGTGATCCTACTGGTCACTAGCGCAGACAAAGAAAGCCAGCATACAGTATTGAAAATTTTTAGAGCATGAAGAAACACACTATATTCACTCTACTCATACATCATCATGGCTTGTATTCAAACAGGTAGCTGAAGCTCAGGAGAGGGAAATGGGCAAAACACAGATCTCTCAATAATGAATGATTCAAAAGTCTTTGTAGAGTGATCCAACTTCTCGAGCTGGTAAGTAAGAAATATGTATTGGGGGTAAGGTTGAAGACAGTTCAATCTAGATGTATTCAATTAAAATACAAAATGCCCTTAAAATAAAATTGCTTTGCAAAAGTGGTCTCAGTGATAAATTGTTCTAGTGAAACTATTCTTTTTTTAAACAGTTGCAATAGTTTTGCAACATCTTAAGGAGTTTATTTTTTAGTTAAAAAAAAATATCTTCAGTCCAATAATTAAATCAAATCATTCTATTTAGAAGGATATGCAAAAGGCATGAAAGTACCAGAACTGAAATGTTGCAAGCAATACCAGATATGTTTTTTGGGGGACAGAAGATCAAAAATACACTTCTCTTCACAGAGATACCATTAATTTGGACAACATTTTATTTTGGTTAATGTTCCATCACTATGTTTTTACCTCCATGTGTTAGTTTCATATAAACAGAAAAGAGATAACTTTAGTGCTCTTTACACATAAGTGGATTCTAATCCATTGAGCACTTTTATATCTAGATAAGAATATCACCTGAGAAAAAGAACATTTAGAAACCTCAATTAAAAAAAAAAAAAAGAAAAGAAAAGAAAAAAAGAAAATACTTCAGAAATTACAAGTAGGTACATTTTTACATAATCACTCTGTTTATTTCAAATGCTGTTTCTTTATCCTGAATATAATGTCAAAAGCCCCTATGTTTTGAAAACCCTTTGTTAAAGTAGACATCAAAATCAATTTGTATACTGCACTGGCCTTAATGAATAAATGAAGAACTATTTCTACTAAGTGTGTTTTATGAAAACCATAAAGGCTTAGTGGAAAGAATGACAGTGAGAGTGCTTGCTGATTTTAATTGTAGGAATTGGAATAATACCATTTGAAAATTATCAGTATCAGAAAGAAATGCATAGCTTCCTACATAGTGTTTAATTTTTTTTGGATGTAGGAATAATTGTTTGGTGTTTGCACATCTGTATCTACAATAATTAATTGCCGTGGATAGGAATAGGAAGTATGATCATTGAGACCTCACCTGGAGTGCTGCGTCCATCTCTGGAGCCCTCAGCACAAGAAGGACATGGAGCCGTTGGAGCGGGGCCAGAGGAGGCTACAAGAATGATCCGAGGGCTGGAGCAGCTCTGCTGTGAGGACAGGCTGAGAGAGTTGGGCTTGTTCAGCCTGGAGAAGAGAAGGCTGCGGGGAGACCTGATTGCGGCCTTCCAGTACTTAAAGGGGGCCTATAGGAAAGAGGGGGAGAATCTCTTCAGTAGGGACAATGGTGACAGGACAAGGGGTGATGGTTTTAAACCGAAACAGGGTAGGTTTAGGCTGGATATAAGGAAGAAATTCTTTACCATGAGGGTGGTGATAACACTGGAATGTGTTGCCCAGAGAGGTGGTGGAGGCCCCATCCCTGGAAATATTCAAGTCCAGGTTGGACGGGGCTCTGAGCAACCTGATCTGGGTAATGGTGTCCCTGCTCACTGCAGGGGGTTGGACTAGATGGGCTCTGGGGGTCCCTTCCAACCCAAAACATCCTATGATTCTATGAATCATCTTCCATGGGTTCTGAGAGACGTGCAACACTTGACTTGATGCTCACTGACCAACCAGTGATTATTAATTGTGGTTACATGGTAGTCATAATATGCAAGAGTTCTAAAGGATGGACACCTGTGGAAATTATATTGGCCGCTAACACAGAGAAGAGGCAGCTGAACTGATACCTGCAATAGAGCAGTATTTGTTCTCCTCAATTGCCTTCGAATTCTCATTTTTTGTTTTCCAAACTTTGATATATATTAGGTTAAGATTATTTGCCAGCCTGCAAAGAATTCATAATGTTTAGCAGGCTTTAATACACCGAATTCACAGATGACAACATTTGAAGCAACTTCTATGACACGATAAGATGGGACAGAACAGTCAGGATACAAATTAGTTCCAAATCCCATTGACATCCATAAGAACAGAAGGCAAATGTGAGATATTCTGGAATATTTTTGCTACAATATTTTTGGTTGTTAAATAAATACTTTAATAGTCATGCTTTCCTCACAGATAATCCTTGAACCTTCCTTTTTCTAGTTTGCAGATGTCATGAAGAACAAATCTTATAGTCTGGGGTCTTATAAACTGCCCTGTAATCTTTCCGTAGTAGGATCTACATGATTAATCTTGTTCATAATGATGACTGTCATCAGTGGGGAAAGAAAATGAAGCATGACTATGTCTTTTGACAAAAGATTAAAAAATGGACGATTTCAAATACAGGAAAAACCATCCTATTTGTGTCTTTACTAAGTCATTACATTTCTCTATATACCTGTCTCTCCACCCCTCAGCCCCACCTGGGGTATTTTACTGCGTTGCTTTTGTCAACGAGTATCTGACTGTTGTAAAAAGGGGCTTGGCCTTCCAAGAGAGGTAGGAATGGTGAAGAAACTGGTACAGCTACAATTTCTACTATTTAGTTGGGCCAAAAGAGTTTGCTTAATTAGTTCCTACCATTTTCAAATATGAAAATGAATTTTTTTACTTTTTGCTTTATGTTCTTTTCTTTGTTATTGATTGATTTAATTAGCTATAGCAACAACTTTCATGATTTGTAAAACTCAAGTCACTTCAGAATTTCCTTAGTCCTTGGAGAATTAGTTTATTTTCAGACTTTTTTTCAGAATTTTTACTGCTGAAACCAACCCTCAGACACTCCTAAGCCCCGAAGTGCAATTACTGTCTCATATTTTTAAGTACAACTACCACCACATTCAGTAGTTGAGGTAGCTCACTCCACATTTCCAAGAAAATCCACTTTGTATTATAGGTGTTTACAGAACACTTACCTATTTCTAACCAGGAAAATAATACTTACATTAGTTATCCAAAATGCTTTGTAAAAATTAATTAATACAAGTCTTTAGTGTTTTGATTACAGTGGAATAAATGTGAGATGCAGTAATTAGGTGTTTATTTCAAATCTGGTCAGCAGAGCCCTCCAGTTTCTATTAAAACAATATTTTTGACTTACAGCACACTTTCACTCTATGTTGTCAGAACTTGGTCTTCTACTTCTATTTTAGAAATAACAGAAGTTTTTAAAACTTTCCAATACAATAGAGTAAGTGGAATAGATCTTTCCTTCCATAGTACTGTCCAATTGATCATACATTTATGTTTATTCTGCAGAACTGAAGATTTTACTTTTATCTTGTTGATTTAAACTTGGCACTCAGGAAATTATATAAAATGAAAAAAAAAAAAAAAACAAAACACTTTGATGATAGCATTCCTCTCTTGGGTTTTGGTTCTTGGGAGTTTTTTACTATAAGCTATTAAGAAAATTATTAATAACAATATATTTTGTTGCTGTTGTTTTTAAAAAGTATTACATTCAAAAGCAGTTTCCAACACAAACTAATGATTGTGACTAGCACTGTCAATCAAACTATTCCAGCTCTGTTGCTCAGACATTTGATTCTATTTGCTGGATTTACATCCATAGTAAATTCAGATACTTTACAATAACTCCTGTATACCTAAGCCTAGTTGGGACTACTGTCCTCCTCATTTCTGCAGGAGAATTTTGCAGATTCTTTATTTCTAATATTGTTCAACAGATATATTTTATTTATGAAAAATAATACCTGCAATACTACACGTTAGAGTAAAATAATTTACATTGTACTATAACATTTCTGAATTCTACTAATATTTCCATCTAGAAAAAAAAATCAAGGTAGCTCACAGAAAACAGTACAAGAATGGTTAAAAAGAGGGGAGTAAGTGCTGAACAGATTATAGCCATTTTGCTTTAAATAAAAAGAGTAGTATTAGTTACAGCTGAAATAAGACTAATGGTGAGGGTTCCAGCTCCCAGTCCCAGAATTACCCACAGGCTTGGTCATATGCTTTATTTTGTTGTTTTCACTCACCTACTGAGAGCATCCTGGCTCCTCTGAAGGCCGTGGTAAAACTCGTGCTGACTTCAAAAGACGACAGTACTGAAGCCTTGAATAATAAATAGCCTGAGGCAAATAGAAGTGCTTATAAGGAAAGGTGTTCTAGTCTGGATATTGCTAGAAGAGAATGAGACTGTCTTAGAGACAGCCTTCTGTGTCCTTCGTTATCAGTAAAAGTTTAGGCAAGAAACAAATTTTAGGCTGAGATTTGCATCTGAATTCAGTTTCACATATTTCTAAGGGATACTGGAAAAATGGTCAAAATTTCACGGGATTCTTCAGTCTTATCAGATATATATAAGAATGAAATGGTATATGATTGACCAGGTTTTGTCAGATTTCTTTTCTCAAAGGGTAGTCATCTCATCTAGATGGATAATGCTGTAAGCTTTGGGGGCATTAAATGGACCACGGATAGGCATCTTTCAGTTTGCAATGTGATAAAGAACCAAAGCTAGGAATAATTTGCTGTGATTAAGAACAATCAAAAATCAATCCAAAATTAAAGAAATTTTAGATTGGAAATTACAATTTTTACTGCTCATCAGATGCTTTAACACCAACAACCCTCCCCTCGCCCCCATCCCCTCCCCAAACCAGACTGAAATGTCACTCAATGCCATTTTTGAATGAAAAATTGGGAGCTTTCGTATGATTTTTCTGAGCTCGCACAACTATTGTTTTCCTGAGTGTAAACTACTGGAGCATCTCGTTATCTGGTCTAATCTTGCTCACTTCCTCAGTGGAGGAGAGGTGGTATAGACAGAGACATGAGAGACACATGACAACCAATACAGATGCTTTTATTTATACTGTATAACGCTATTTTGATTCCCATTTCTTTCATGACAGTTGGGATGAAAATTAGTAAAGGTGATGGAAATTTTTGAAAAGTCCTAAAAAATCACATCCTTCTTAACTCTATTGTACCATTTTTAATGCAGGCATTGCAGATCTGGGCTGTGTATTACCATACACTTAAGTTTTGCAATCTGTTCTCACAAATCAATTTTACACAGCTTGAGAACATGGGCAAGTTTGTATTTGTGCTATAAAGATGTTTCAGAGGGGAAAAGAATGAAAACAGTGTTGTAGCTGCAAACAAATCAATCGGACTGTATTAAAACTAAACACATGATGCCAAAGATGAATGTAGAGACAGAAACAGGGACAGAGATTACCATGGGGTCTAGACACATACAGTGATTAATCATCACACACATCCGGAAAAGAACTACACAACAAGAAACAGTCTTTTCTTCTTGGGCTAGACAGTCTAGGGAGAAAGAAAATTATGTTATGTTCTCCATGGATGAAGGAAAAGATGAAATGGATATTAACTGTCCCTCATTTGCACCAAACTAAAAATCTGTCTTTCAGTTAGCTTTATTTTTTATTATTTGAAAACAATCCCGTAACTCATTTTTAAATTCAGAACATAAGTATATCTGTTTCTTTTTTCAAATGCTTATTTAAATTTTAAAATCATATTAAATAATTATATTGGGTTTAATTTAGCAAAAAAACAATTTCATTAAATTCAGCAAATCTGAATGCAGGAAAGAGATGCAATACTGGGCTTTTTTATTCTTTTTTCCATAGGTTTTGCAATTACAGGATAAAACTTATTCAGATGTAAGTATCGCTGAATGCAGTTCTAATTACTGGGAACATGACTCTGTTTAGCTACACAGGATAAGTTAAAATGAACAGATGATTTAGATGGGTTTTTTCCTGCACACACAGAATACTGAGACAGCATTATGGTGCTCAGAAACTAACTGATGAATTTTCCAGCTTTGGAGACAAATTTCACCTTCATACAGAGGCTGATAAAACAAATGTGTTTGTAGCACCATATGATAAATAGAACCTATTAGTACAAAAAAATAATTCTGCAGAAATAGCTGTGAGGATTAGGTCATAGGAGCATCTGCATGTCAGCTGGGGACAATACAGCAGATTTATTTATGATTATTTGATAGTTACTAGGTTCATGTTAGGGAGGGGAAGATATCTATCTAATCTTTTATTTTGTTTTAAATTGAACCTCTGTATAGATTTCCCAAATACATGTTTTACTCTGGTTTTGCTGCAACTATTTGTCCAAAGCAGCAGGTGCTCCCACTCCTTTCTTGTGCATGGGGGCAATTGAACATACAGTAGTTTGCTAATGGCAGCCAACAGCCAACACCAGAAAGTTTTTGCAGATCTATTCCTACTGCAGATCTGTACAGATCGGCTCCTGATATTGGCTTGTGCCTCTTGGATCCTCTCTGGAAGTGCTCAGAACCTCTCGGACTTGTGCCTGAGCTGACCGCTTAACAAAACTTCCTTCCAGCCTGCTTTAGGTTACATTTTAACCTTGGAAAACTAAAAAAGCAGACCATGTATTAATGTAATTCCTGAGAGGGGGGAGGGAAGAGGTGCATGCGTGGAAGTATGTTGCACTTCCTGTCATATTTGTACGTATCCAGGAGAGGATTTCAGGTTTTTTAGCTGAGTTCAGGGCAGGATAAGTGTACAGGCTGGGATGGGGTTGTCGGTGGTTGTGTTTTTATGAAAAAAAGTATAAAAACTTTGAGATTATTTACACTGTTCTTTCTCACAGCCTGCTCAAGTAGCTTATGTGCTGTTAAAGGAGAACATGATTTAAGACTCATATTAAAATGTCTCTAGAAATGACATAGTTATTGAAAAAAATAGTATAAGCCAGGTGGAAAAAAAATAGGATGGTAGAATGAAATACCTCTGAGGACAGTTTTGTTGTACAACATTTGGCCTTAAATAAATGTATGGGCCTGCTTCTGAAAATATATTACATATGTCAAAGGAACAGTAATTAAACTACTCCCTCTAAGCCTTTTTGATAGGCCATTTTCAGGATGAATTGTTGAGGCTGAGAAAGGGCACTTGGCATTTAAGAACTCTACCTTTAGGATATTATTCTCCTTGCTTTCTCATGCTCACATAATTTTACTTTTTTTCTGCCAACTTAGAGCAATGCTAATAGCCACTATTTTTGTTAAAGATGACCTGTAAAATAAAAGTTATGTGTCACGTAATTGTAATTGTTTTTGTCATTAAAAAAGATCAGTTAGTCACATCTTATATCAACCTTGAAGAAGGGAGACATATAATGGGTTGATGACAGAAATGACAAATTTTGCTTCATTGATTAATGGAAACTGACAAAAGCCACAGTCACTTATACTAAATCACTCAAAATAATTATTACCTGCTTAAAATGGTATTATGGTGAATAAATAATAATAAAAAAGGCAGTGTCTGACCAAGACCCATAATACATTTCTTCTAATGAGATAAACAAAATTAAATGTGATAGAGTAAAGCCCTACTCATCTTTACAGAAACTAGCAGATTCTAGAAACTTTTTGCTAAAACTGGCTTAATATCATTTAAGTTTAAAAGAATTATTTTGAACAATATTACCATTTCAGATGACCTGTATCTTGGACCTAGATTTTTACTTAATATTAATGTAAAGATTTGCAATAGCATAAATAAAGAAATAATAAAGAAATAAAAGTTAAATTAGTATAACTCTCTCATTTCCTTTAATGCTGAAATATCAAGAAAATAAATTGCAATATAACAAAATAAATAAAATTCTATGTTATCTGTAGGATTTATTCATGAAGTGACAATGTCGGGTGACAGAAAAGTCTTTGCTTTCTATATTTTGCTACAGGACATATTTTACATGAATTCAGACAAACCCCTCCCTACTGGAATGGTTATACACCTTTATGTCATTTCTTTTCTGATTTGTGTATACCATATGGCATTTCATTTCCGTGGACTGTAAATGTGTATTTTCCAACTGTCTAAAATTGATATTTATGTGTTTTATGTATTTACTGCAATAAGGCATTTTATTTGTTTTTTAAACTTTTGCGGTTTTCAGAATATGATATAACTGTGTTAGAAGATTTCCTACTATGAAGACGGAAAAAATTCTGTATCCATTTATTAGTCTATGACTTTTAACATAAGATTCTCAGGGTATTTGTTTTTCTCCATGCTGTAGCAATAGATGTAAGATTTTATATGCTTTAACAGTCACAGTAATAGAATGGCAGCACTCTTGCATAGATAATAGTCTTTCTCTGGCTGTCTTATAAACTTCTGAGTTTCTTTGGTTTTCCTTTTGCTTTTGAATTATTTTTCTTAAAACTCTGTGAAGTTTGAAAACTATAAACACTGCCAATACACAGTCCTTAGGATTACACCATAATAAAAATCAAAGCCATCTTTATCTGCCAGTCGGGATGCCTGAAGAAAAGGTAGAATGGAATGACTCTGCAATTACAGGCACGACAGAAATAGCCAAAATTAAAAGTATTGTAAAAAGGGAACATTTCCTGGAACTCAGGCTAAGACAATGGAATTACAATACCAGAAATGCTCATAATCCCTGGTTTTGTCTTCTGTAAGAATATAAATGTTCGTCCAGTTGAAATAAAACAATACAGACCTTTGATTTCTTGTTTGACAATTTGATTAACTCACAATATTTTAAGTGTAATAAAAAACATGTATGGGTATCTTTCTGTTAATCACAAAAAAAAAAATATAGTTATAAAGGCAAAGAAATATGATAATTCCTAAGAAATAGGTTATTATGACCATGAAAAGGAACATTTTACATTTTCCCCTTGGAAAAGTGTAAATTTCTAAAAATTGATATGACTGCCACCCACCATCCACCTGCACATTTACTTTCATCACAAGTTTCACACGTTCAGCAACTGTTTTAGTGTAAGCTGTCTGATCCAGGTAGCTCCTGCATTTCTATGAGGGAAGCTAGGAAGAAATTTGTGAAGAATAAACACATTCTTCCTCTATTTCTCCTTTTCACAATCACCTAGAGCAATAAGACCATTCACACTAAAAGTTTATAGCCCTTTCAGGTATGTCTTTTTGGTTATTTTACATGGTAATTATTGATATATAGAAAACATTTTTTTAAATTATTTTTTATTTGGCTCCTCACGATACATGCATACATATATGCATGCTCATGTGTATCACTCATAAAATTAACTAGTTATTGATGTCTGCTGTTATCTCTTAATGTAAGTTTTTTTTTTTTCACTTATTACTGTGTAAAATATGAACTATTTAATATCAGCTTCATTCAAAAAACAACAAAAAAAAGGCAAAAATATGCATCAGTCACCTTAAAGCTCTCTGTAGGAAAGTATCCTTCTCTCAAGGTGTTCACTTTCAGTGTACTTAAATATGCTTAATTTTGGGCAAATGCTTACATCTTTCATTCCATTCAAGTAAAAAGTAACATGCAATTAGATGTCTTAGTAAAATGGTGACAGACAAATGCCTTTAAAAACTGTCTGCTAAAAGAGTACATCTTTGTAAGACCAAAAGTCAGTACAACTTTAAATGTCACAAGCCAACGTTTATTGCCAAATGGGTATAGAGACAGAAAGCTGAGACACAGTGCAGGAGTCTACTGAACATCAAAATATCCTTGAGTATAGAAAAATGATATATGCGTATAGGCTGGTAGACATTATTATCCGTGGAAGATCATTAACTACTAATGGGAACATCATTAATTACTAAGCTTGTTTCACATTATATTAAGAAAAATTGCACTGGTTATTGACCATTTTGGGGGGAAGGAGGATGATGCAAGTTCTGAATACGGACATATCAAATCTGTAACTGCATAGGCAAAGAATTAATCCTACATTGTATGGTCTGAGCTCAGAGACACTTCACTGCTCATTTTTTGGAAAAAGTCTGGTTTTCATCATCAGTCTTCAGTACTGCCATCAGCTGGAATATGAATATGATCAATTTCTTCAAAAATTATTAAGCAATAATTTCATTTTCCTCATTTTCAAAGGAAATACATTGCATAGCATTTTTGCAGAAAATTCTTACATTTGATTCTTTTAATAATCATTCAGCATAGATCTTTTTACTTTAAAATTATGCTGTTTTGTTCAATAGACAGAGAATAACTGGGTATTGAATCCACCTAATAATTTGGGATGGAAAATTTGATTAGAAAGAATTCTTTATGGAAGCTCATGTCAGAAGAATATTGATTCCTATTTACAAATTATGTCCTGCTCAGCTGCATGGTATATAGTTTATAATTCTCTGGACTGCCTAAAAGTTTTAAAATTTTCACTGTACCATATGATATAGACACTAAAAAAAAAATCATAATTTTGTTGAAGGAAATGAGGCCTTGTGAAACCCACTGTTGTGGTTTAACCTCATTCAGCAACTAAGTATCAAGCAGCCACTCACTCAGTCCCCCTCCCCCTCCAATGGGATGGGGAGGAGAATGGAAAAAAGAAAGCTCGTGAGTTGACATAAAGACAGTTTAATAGGACAGAAAAGGAAGAGATAATAATAATATTAATAATAGAATACACCAATCAAGTCATGCACAATGCAATTGCTCATCACCCACTGAACAATGCCCAGCCCGTCCCCGACCAGCAATCATGCCAGGCTGGCCAATTCCCCCCTTTTTATATACTGAGCATGAGGTTCTGTGGTATGGAATATCCTTTTGGCCAATCTGGGTCAGCTGTCCCAGCTGTGCTCCCAGCTTTTTGCGCACCTCCTCGCTGGCTGAACATGGGAAGATGAAAAGTCCTCGACTTAGTAAAAGTACTACTTCGCAGCAACTAAAGCCATCAGTGTGCTATCAACATTATTCTTGTACTAAATCCAAAACACAACACCTTACTAGCTACAAGGAAGAAAATTAACTCTACCCCAGCCAAAGCCAAGGCACTCACACATACAAGATGTTATACTTCTAATAGTTGAGAGATATAACTCGTAGTATAAAAATCTCAGGTTTTAGAGGTAATTACCTTTTGTAATTAGACTAGCTTCACATGTAAAAGATTTCTGGAAGAGTTTATGATAGAATTTTACTATTGAAGATTAATTATTAAACTCTGAGGGAAGCATTTTTCAATGATAATACTTCTATTCTATTCTATTCTATTCTATTCTATTCTATTCTATTCTATCCTATCCTATCCTATCCTATCCTATCCTATCCTATCCTATCCTATCCTATCCTATCCTAATAAATTCACAAATGAGATTTTCAATATTCAGTTTCACAGATAAGAGTAAACTTAGATTGTAGAGTATATTTGTGTTTCTACTCTCTATAACTTGAGCCCTGTAGATGGTTACAATACACGTATTTAACTCCAGAATATGGAAAGTGAAAAGCTAAGAAGAGTAAGGCTCAATATTTAAATTAATTTTCATAGAACTGTTGAATGGTTCTCTAAAAATGTTCTTTGCTCAACCCTAAAAATGAAGGAGAATGTGCTTTTGGGGAGGTACAAGTAAATACTTGGATTTGTTGGCCTCCAGGCATGCAGAGTCAGTAAAAGTGGGAGATTAATCATGTGCACATACTAAACACAGATAGCTGAGCTTTGAAAAGAAGGAAGTCTCAAAGGAAAAGAAGAGGTCAAGATGAATCAAAGTAACAGCAAAAATTCTTCATAACAAATATTTTACTCTAAAGCTGCAGCCTGCAACTTCTCCACTGAGAAGAGAGTTGCAAAGATAGTGAATTCACATATCTCCTATCCTAAACCTACAGCAATACCTCACTTGAACCTACCACCCACTTGATCCTGCTTTTGCTGAAGAGGCATTTAGCCTTTTTTGTAAAATGACGGAATTCTCACCAAAGACCTGAGGAAATGAATGTGTTGATGCCCTCATAGCCTGTGTCTTCACTGGTTTCAGTGCTATTGAAATAGATGTGTATCTCACACTTTCTAAAGTTATGGAGAGATTTGCTGCAGTAAAAAGTAGGAATGATAATATGATTTATAATTTATTAGCAAGTAAGCAACTACATGACTGAAAATAATAACCGTTTCCAATCATTTTAGTGAAGTCTAAATACTACTTAGAGATACTTTTTTTTTTTTTCTTCTATATGATAGTAATGCTAGCAGTTATTAGAGGGAAATCTGTCATATTTTATTACAAAACCTGCCTGAAATTAGGTTGATTTTAAAATCCTCATAATAAAAAAGGGGGCTTCAAAAGGGTGATTTTTGGAGATTCTTGATTAGGTTATACAAAACCATAGCAGAAACCAGTACCAAATTATTCTTTGCTGTATGTTTCCACCCTAATTTGAAAAAATAACAGTGTCTTCTGTCCCACAGCCTACATTACATATATGTAAAAACCATGCCAATTTTGTTAGCATTTTAAAACCAATTGTGATAACAATGAAAGACACTAAAAAATATTTTGTCTTCCAGAACTATATGAGTCTGTATTTCTTCTGCTTGCTTTACTTTATCACAGTAGAAAAAAAGCATTGGTTCTTAGGTAAATCTCTGGACTATGCAACCTTTGTAGTACTTTTACTAGCATTCCTGGCTATAACAATCCAAGAAAGAAATAAGTGTATGAGAAACTTAGAGAGAAGAAAGAGTTGCATCTCAGCAGTTGCAATGAGCCAGAGCAAAAAAGTGAGAGGTACATTCCATCTTCTTAAAACTTCTTTAGGACCACAGCAGGATATAAATTGAAAGAAAAAAACAAATAGCAGGTGAGAATTACAAAATGTCCTGGATGCAAAAAATAGCACCGCTAATTTATTTGTCTTTTTCACTGTTTTGACTGATGAATTCTTTGACAATGTACACATGTGTAAGCATGTAAGAGAAGCAACTACTGTAGACCAAGAGTCTCAAAGGCCTGTCCCATCTGCAAGGCTTGTAAGGAAGTTGTTTTGCTAGTCAGCTATATTATATTCAGTGCTCTTGGAGGCTACAGTGCAAGTCTGTGATTTTGTATTTGTAATAAACTTCACAACTGAGTAAAAAATCAAATATGATGAAAATGTTATCAGATATATTTGCTGTGTAAATACACTTCCTAATCTGGTTCTTTACCTCATAGGTTTTATATTGTTGAAGGGTAATATCACAACTCTGTCCCATAGTCCACCTTACCAAGTAGAACTACTATACCCAGGGTCATGAGAGTAACTAATTAATGGCACAGAACAATTTTTCTATTTACATGGTAAAGGGATTGATGAGCAATCTGAGCAGAGCTTGCTACCATCACAAGAGATGCATAAAAAATATGAATCATTGAAAAGATTTACTGTCCTGTTTCATGCCTGTGAGTAATTCTTATTAGTGTTAAACAAAAACAAATGAAAGTAACTGATCTTGTAAGTCTGATTACTTATTCTGTGGACAAAACTTTACCCTCTCTTTTGGTTTGCCACACACTCTGAACCACTGGAAGCTGCATGTTGGCCGAAGGGCAGAATTTAGAAGATGGGATCTAGAGTGGGTGGCCATTTATTAAATACACTGTTAGATCCTAAATTTGAAGTGTCAAAGCATATCTCAGGATTACACCACTACAAGTCCAATTGAAATCAATGAGAATTTCATGGATATACCCTCATATCCATGACTGCTTCAAAATTGTGCTTCGAAAACCTGCCTTTAACTTCCCAAAGCAGGACAGGATGTGATGATTCAAATAATGTTAATTAATAAAAAGTCACATTACTAACTTACAATAAAATCAATACTAAGACTTCTGACTTTGAAGATTTAGTTGAAAGTATTTGAGGCCCAGAAAATTAAAGACAAGGAGCAAAGTAGCGTGAATCAGAAAGAGATGATAGAGGAACAGTAAATAATGAAGGAGAATGTAACTAGGTAAAAAACATAAAGAACATTTAAAAGACTGATAAATGACAAAGGCAGTTCAATGCAGATAAATGTAGAAAGGTGGTGACTTTGATGATTCTTTATAACACAACTGTGCATGCATTATAAAATGGAAAAAACAAAAAGTGTTCAAGAGTCAAAAGAAATCTGTTATCATTGATGTAGAAAAAGAAAGCTAGCAGACAAGTCTTAACACATGGATGACTGATGACTTTCAGAGAGTCTTTATGACAGAAGTCTGTTTCATAAAGTAGAATTACGAAAGAGTAGGAGCTAAATAAATAAACAAACAAATAAATAAAAGAGATAAATTCTACATGCACTCTAAAGTATGAAACAACTGCGGTAATGTTTCTGTAGAGGAAAAAAAAATGATGTAGATGAATTGGTCTCACTACATTTCTAGCACAGCTCTGACCATGCCCATTACACAAAAGTAGTATTTACAGGAAGGATTGCCTTCTGTTTGGCCACTGTGCAGTGATTATTTCTCAAGTGTTTATTTTTCATGAGCAGTAAAAATGCAGTGGCAGCAATAATAATGTTCACACACAAAAGACATTGATATGAATATATAAAAAGGAACGGAGGAAAGGAAAGAAAGAAATCAGAAAGCAAGTAGAATGAAGAGACAAATAGAATAGGTACATGGAAGAAAAGGTGAAGCAAAATTGATATTATTTATTAGTATAAATGTAGGGGGAGAAAAGGAAGAAAAGTCCAAAACCACAGAGCTCACATTTCCCCACTTTGTCACAATAATAGCCAGCTTTAAACAAAGAGATATTTTGGGCTGTGCTGGTTTTGTCTGGGACAGAGATAATTTTCTTCATAGTGGCTAAAACAGGGCTATGTTTTGGATTTGTGCTGAAAACAGTGTTGATAATGCAGGGTTGTTTTCATGTGTAAGCCCATGCTGAGCAGGGCTTACACAGAGCCAAGGCCTTTTCCGCTGCTCAGCCCACCCCACCAGCGAGGGGGCTGGGGGGTGCACAAGGAGTTGGGAGGGGACGCGGCTGGGACAGCTGACCCCCACTGACCCAAGGGATGTTCCACGCCATATGCAACATGCTCAGCATATAAAGCTGGGGGAAGAAGCAGGAAGAGGGGAAAATTCAGAGTCATGGCATTCTGTCTTCCCAAGTAACCGTTACATGTGATGGAGCCCTGCGTGCCTGGAGATGGCTGAACCCCTGCCTGCCCATGGGAAGTGGTGTCTGGATTCCTTGTTTTGCTTTGCTTGTGTGTGCGGCTTTTGCTTTACCTATTGAACTGTCTTTATCTCAACCCACGAGTTTTCTTACTTTTGCCCTTACAATTGTCTCCCCCATCCCATGGAGGGAGAACAAGTGAGCATCTGTGTGATGCTTAGTTGCCAACTGGAGTTAAACCACGACATGAGCCTACTGCAGTATGTATAATTTCTAGAACATATCCATATGGTGTGGTTGAAAGACTGCTTACTTCAGAGCCTCCTCACCAACCACTGGGGCTATCCACCGCTCCTTGCTGTGCTGTGGTTCCTTGTCCTCCCTCCTTCCTGGGCTATTGCTGTCTCTCTTCAGGGTATTTAGCATAATAAGGAGTAGGGGTAGCCAAACTGTGTATCTAACCCGTAAGATTCTTGAGATCCAAAGTGGCACTACATTTCTCTCTCATCTAGTGAATCTCCAGCTATCCATGACACCATACAAAAATTTTAGTCAGGAATTTCCCTTCACATCAGCCCTTCTGATCTCCATAGAGGTATATGACTGAACATCTGAAGACCGCTGTAGTGGTTTAATCCCAAACGGTAACCAGA
>JMFS01088127.1:0-15615 GCA_000699545.1 Podiceps cristatus | reverse complement strand
GGGGAGGGGAAGGGTGTGCCTCATGACAACAGTCATTTGCAGCTACTGATAGCATTCAGAAGAAAACAAGGTGCAAGTGCAGAAGTACAGATTTTTCCTTATCTTTTTTGCACCACTTTGAATACAAATTATGTCTTGGAAAAAAGTGTAAAAGCATAGTAAGAAACAGAGTAAAAAAATCACTAGCTTTAATTTATAAAGATATTAATAAAATAAATTTTGCCTTGAGAGGGCTTCTTCTAGTACTGCCTTCTCCAGCAGTAATTACACATATATATCCAACAGCAAAATTTTGCTGAAGTATTTGAACCAAATCAAAGTACAGGGTAATTAGTCCTGTAAACTAGAGACCTTATTCAGCATCACTTTTGCTGAAGTCCCAGGGAATTCTGCATACTTAAGGCACAAAGAAAGAGGCTCTGGAATTGCATCTGAAGAAGTCTGGGTAGAGATGGGCTCTTTTGAGTTATGGTGGCTTGTTCAGAAATATTACTAGCATCCATCCCAATGATATGTTGCAAATCAGAATGCAGGGTTGGGTAGATCAAGCTAACAGGATGACAAATCGTAGGTAGAAGAGGACTTCACAAACATTAAAACTCTTTGGGAGAAATCAGTCCTTTCAAAGTAGAACAGGATCTTCTGATTTCATCTTAGGAGATGCTGCAGCCCCAAGGGGCTAGACAGATCCACCTGCCAGCTGTTGCCCTGACGCCTCAGCACTAACCTGGTGCCCGACCAGTTTACTCCATTAAGCTGGCAAGAAACAATTTTTGGTTGCTCTGGATTTATGCTGCCTTAGAGGTCTACAAAGCCTGGGAAAGGGTGGTACTACAGCACCTAGCAGATAGATGACCACAAACTGTATGTATGCAGCACAAGAGCTGAGTGGCAAAGGAGAAACCCTGACACAGACAGATGAGAGGCATCGCTGGTCCCTTTCCTCATCTTTCCTCTTCACAAGCATCCCTCCTCTCCACCTTGAATTTGCTCTAAGTGCTTGACTGACAACAGAATAGGCCACCTCCATCTGCTAAGACAGAAAACTAAAACCGATGGGAGACAAAAAAAAAAACCCCAAATCATCTATTTTGTTGCCAAAGTGCACTGGCTGTTTTATATATTCTATTATCCTTATATGTTATTAATATATTTGTATCTTTTTCTTTGCTGTCCTGGTAAAGTTTTTGTATCTCAACCCACGAGTTCTCTCTCTGATTCTCCTCCCCACCCCAGTGGGGAGGGTAAGCAAGTGGCTGCGTGGTCCAGTTACCATTTGGGGTTAAACCACAGCAGGGGGGAACAGAATTACCATCTTAGGTGACAGCCAGCTGTTGCATTAGGTCAGTAAGGTTTCACAACCTGAGAAGCTATTTCAGGGGGGTTTACTTCTGAGCGATGCTGTTG
Organism: Podiceps cristatus; assembly: GCA_000699545.1. Taxonomy (NCBI): domain Eukaryota; kingdom Metazoa; phylum Chordata; class Aves; order Podicipediformes; family Podicipedidae; genus Podiceps; species Podiceps cristatus. The sequence goes on along the minus strand of JMFS01088127.1, from coordinate 14,208 downwards.
AAAAGTCAAGCAGAAAAGCTTAGGAAGCTGTTTTATCCTCTTCAGGACAAGCAAAAACATGATGAGCTCTTGTCCCCTCAGTGTACTTTTACAGAGCATGCTTTCTGCTGATTTGTCTTTCCCTTAATAGACGTATAGAAAAAAGTCATTTTAAATAACGTCTTTTTCATTTGAATGAAGTCTCTCTTTAAAGCTAGACATAGGATAAGAGACATGACAAACTTCAGATTAAGCACATTCCAATACAACACAGACCAAAATGGGGAAAAAACCCAAACAATACTTTTTTACTAGTTTGTAAAAGACAAGCTTATTCTTATATCCATATGCAGTACACCTGTACATAAATGGAAGAGACATGTGAGACCGTATGGTCAGGCTTGACAAGACACCTAAATAGATCAAAAAACATGTCCCTCAAGATAAGAGCTTTTCCATTGATTTTCAAAGGGATGAAGCACATAAATAATTTCAGATGTTGAAGAATTTGGCCTGAACAGGTGAATTACTGTATTTAAAGAGTAATTTTTAAATTGATATTTTTATTTACAGGAAAGAGACCTGCAAAGTTTGGCCTCGCATAAGGAAAATGGAAAAAGTCAAGTGAAAAGTGAAGGAAGGTTTAGAGTTGACAGCACAGTCCTTCAGTTGTCTATGCACATCCTTCGTGGAATGAAGCTTTATTGGGGGAAGTTCAGATGGAGCAGTATTAAATGGTTCTTCACTAAGAGGGTGGTTGGTCAGGAACAGGCTCCCCACAGAAGTGGTTATGGCACCAAGCCTGTCAGAGTTCAAGGAGCACCTGCACAACACTTTTAGTCATATAGTTTAGTTTTAGGTAGTCCTGTGAGGAGCAGGGAGTTAGATTTGATGATCCTTATGGCTCCCTTCCAACTTGAGCTATTCTATGATTCTACACTTGAAATTAGTGGAGGTTCTTATGCAGAATTTTCATTATTGCCTCTAATACAGATACATTGGAAACACAAGGAAAACAAGGAAATTAACACAAGGAAACACAAGGAAATTAATGAAGTTACTTTGGTATTCAGAAAGTTGAACAGTGATATAAGATAAAATTCAAATTGTTGATGTAGTCCAAGGTATTAAAGTCAGCATGAAGAAGAGAAAAAACCTACAATACTTCTCATGTAAAAGACACATTCAAGGGGAAATTTATATCACATGACAAGATATAAAAGCAATTCAAAAGTTTTAACTGCAACCTTCAACTAACCCCAAGTTCTGAAACAAGTGTAAAGAAAAAGCCTGCATTATCTATAGATCTTGCTAAGAAAAAAACCCAAACAAACAAAAAAACAACACACCAAAACAGCCAGACTCACTAAAGGAACAAGAAAAACAACTCTTTTTCACAGATTCTTTGCAAGTAGAACTTGCAATATATCAAATATATGGGTGCCCATATTTTATTTTAATACTGTAACAAAACGTGCACATACGTATGCATGCACACACTTCTAGAAAACCTGTAAGACACAGTAGTTACACTAGTTCATCACATGCTAATGTAAACAGGTCTGAGTACTTATGATAGAAGCATCTCAGAATAGAAGAAAGGGGTTACTGGTAATGAAATTACCTGTTTATTATGTCTGATTACACTATCACAATGAATCAGCAATCAACCGGCAAAAGGCAAGAGCCAAGAACTCACAGCACTGAGCTAGAAAATAAAGAGGGCAAGGGGAACAGAAAGTATATGTGGTATTTTTATGAAAAAAAGCTTTCTAGGATGTACTCAATGGCACTAAAAAGAAAGCCATATATGGAGATGAGCAAGGATTATGGAACAGAGGAATGGAAGGGGCTCTAACCACATTTGAAGTGTGGCTAGAAAGGCCACCTTCAGTGTTACTTTATCCTCAGAGGCAAAGTCCCTGTCCTGCTGCCAACTGATGCACAGACTTCATTCCCTTTGAAGTGATACTTGGGCACATTACAATAGCTACTGTTCTGCTGATGATTCTTATGCCCATTTCCAAGAACCATTGTTCTTCTGTAGTCTGCTCTGTTAAAGTCAGGTTAAAAAAAAAAAAAAAAAAAAGGCTTGAATCACTGACACAAATGATTAACGTCTGTTTGTTCAAAAATGCAACCCAGGCATCCTTCCTTTCCTCTTAGAGCATCCACTCATTCTAAGGGGTCTCCTGCTTACATTCAAAGGGTAGCAGTTTTGATCTAATGCCATGTACTGGTAAGAAACTTTCACATCTGGAGTGTGGAATATAACCTGTTACATGTCAAACTAAGCACGCCCAAAAAGTATCTATCTGGAAGAAAGCCATGCTCCTAGAAGTGAAGATTAATTTATGCCTCTTCTCTGCATATAAAAATGCCATGCATTTCAAACAGAGTAGAAGCTGCATGCCTAGAGTGTTTATGGAAGTGATATGTTGTTTAGCAGGGGAAGTTAACAGGCATTTGCCAAAACCCCTGCAATATGCTCATGAAAACCAGCGTCTCCATGAGAGACTGACCATTAATTAGAGACTCATCATTAGGAGAAACACTCTTGAGTAAGAACACTGTTTGAAATGTCAAAATAAAAGCTTTAGATAATGTTGGTATTTTCATTTGGACAGCAGCTAGAGGAGCCAGTTGGAAATCTCTGCTTTATAGAGCAAGATGTTGTACTGCATGCACATAATAAGAAAAACACTTCTTGGCCAGAGACCTTTATGTTACTCTCTGAAAGACAAAAACAATCAAAGCTCCTGAGAACAAAAATAGTGTTAGGGGACAGATGTCTTCTTTGTCCAAACAGAAAACAAAAAGGCAAAAGTTTGAATGGGTAACATTTTGGAAGTGGTTGAAATAAAAAAAAAAATATTGCTACTTCTGTGGAAAAACTTACGCCCTCCTTGAATGCTGCTCTTGTCCATTTTCTCCAATTGTACCAAAGAGGGCCACCAAGCGCATACTGTTAATGAATACTCCTTAGTGTTAAAGACAGCTACCAACTCTCTAGCTTTATGCACAAATTTCAGTTCCTCCTGGAACTGGTGAAGCCCTACATCTCCTCCGGCCTTTTCTCCACTAGCATTCACTGCAGGAATAATATGAAGCAGCTTTTTCCTCACAGCACAACAAGCGAGCAGCACAGCCACAGCAGATCCCTTAAATTTTCCTAAAGGTTACTTTGAGCTCTTATGCAGCCACAAAATCTACACCCTAGAGCACAGGGAATAAAACATTGGCAGCACCACAGACTACCCATGGTGGGATGAGAGCCCTGCAGACTGCTCAATGGTGGGAACTGCTTCCACTTAACAGGTAGAAGACTTGTAAGTTAACTGTATTAGCAACGTATTAAGCCCTGAACGGTGCTGACCGTACTTGCAGTACTCCTAACCAGTCGAGCAAAAGGTGTCACTGACCTACACAGTCTGTGCCCCTGCTCCTTGAAAGGCTACCTTACTCGCAGCAGAGAGGTCTGAGCAGGACAGCTACCAGTCACCACATTATGCTTGTTTGCACAGAAAGCAGCAGTTCTCTAGACCACTGGGTGATGCATTCCAACACCTAGGAACTGGATATAAGTCCCAAGGAGGGGATGTATGAGAGGATGAACAACCTCTCGTACAATGTTGGCATCAGGCAACCTCCAGGAAAGAGGCACTGTGGGCTGTTAAGACTATTACTTCTCCAGCTGCATCAGTTGTGAAATACAAGTCATTGATTCATCACCATAGTGGTTAGTAGCAAAGTCCCTCTGAGGATCTCCAAATAAGACAGAAGATCCCTGATGAACACTAACATGGAAGCGTCTAGCACTTTCCACTTTATTTAAAATGGCCACAGACACTATGCAAAAGCAGAAATAAAAAAGTGTACTAGCAACAGAAGAAATTGAACAAAAGATGTCTATCATGGAAGACTCCCAAACAGATTGTTTGAGAAACTTGCAGCTCTTTCAGGGAAGAAAAAAATCAGTCTAATAAAAGCAGTAAGATTTCAGAAGAGGGAAGAAAATTAAGAAACTCAGGACAGCACAGAAGAGAATTATAAACTACAGGATAAATGTTTTGATATTTTCTCTTGTTGTAAACTTAGGGGGGGTGGGAATCAGTTTGGCAACAGACAATGAATTACTATGACTTTGAAAAGGCTGGGTCATATCCCATTCTGCTATGCCAAACTCACATTTACCAAAATTCCAAAGCATATATTTGGAATGTGTCGTGGTTTAACCCCAAACGGTAACCGGACCACACAAAACCGGACCAGACAAAAACTAGCTCCATCCTGGCTAAAACCAGGACATTATGAAAAAGAACTACTAGGATAGTTAGAATCTTTAGGTATTTTTTCAGCAAAGATTATTTTTTTTTTCCTTTTGGTAAACTGAAATTGTGATATCCCATGTATTTACCCGAGGGCTCAACACACTGAAAACAAATGAAAAAATGGATACTTTGAGGTAGAAGTCTTTTATACTGCTTTGTAGTTTAAAAAGAAAGAAGCATTGGAAGTCATGCCACAAATACACATGTTCCTAAAGGCCTCTTAGATGTTGCCTCTGAAGTCCCATTGAAAGTGAAAATGGGAAATGATTCAAACACACTGTTTTCCTGCTGTCCCCACTACTTATGATCCCTTAGTCATCACACTGAGTGAACAAAAATTAAGCCGGCCTTCAGGCTGCTCTAACCTGAGCTGTGACAGTGAATCACAGACACATAACCATCTGTTGGATCTCAGGTTCCCCTGCTCACACCATTCCCAAGCTGCTAGAGAAGGCTGCCTCCCAAACCAGCTTTTCCTAGGCACATCCTTTGGCTCATGCAGAGCCTTTGAGCTTCTACCTAATCCTCCCCAAGGTCTCTCAGGGCCAAACACTTGTCTTATGCTCAGAAACACTTCAGCTTCAAAACTGCAAGGAGTTGGAAAACAATGCTTTCTTTCACAAAAAGTATATATGCTCTCAAAATTATCCAAAAGCCTCAAGATCCAAAGCCTGTTGGAAAGCCATAAGAAAAATTACCCCAGGCTACAAATAATTTTAAGATAAGGGGTCTGTCTGAAAGCTTTGTATGAACTGCAAACTCCATTTTAACTGATCCTTGCTCATTCGTGAGCAAAAGTAAATGCCTGTTCAACATTATAATCACCAATCACCCATCAAGTTTTCTGTTTATGTTAAAAGAGGATTCTTTAGAGGATCACAAGCACTCCTAATTACTAGGAAAGTCAAAACCAACCCCAGATAAAACCTCTACAGCTTAGCTCCATCTCACCACAAGTCTTAGTATAAATCTCAACTACTTCCAGCCTAAAATACTACCATTGAATATATGACACTAGTTGTGACACCACTCCCCTTCCCCCCAACAGGGAGAAATAAAGCCAAAAAAAAAATATGCCAGGATTTTTGTGCTCTATTTAGACTTCTTTACTGACTGCTCAAGGCTGTTACGGTGTGAAACAGTAAATATGAAAGTAGGTGCATCTGTGGGAGACTTAGGCACATCACCAAGCCAGGGGTGTAAGAACATGGTCTCAGCACAATGTGTTATGGCAAATACTTTACTCTTTTTGTTGACAGGTGTTACAATGGAACAGCTCCAGGGAGTGAAGGGGACTGAGCACAGGAGAGAGAGATGTTGAGAATATGTAAGAGAAAAAAAGAAAAAAGGGTATCATTTTTTTTTACAGGTGACAACTACATGATTGATTGTCACACTTTACCCTTCATAGCCTGTTACATATTTGTCTCCTTTAAGTTCCTGTAACAGTTTTAACTGTGAAGCTCAATGCCACCAACACATTACAGAAACAAATCAACTTACCCTAAAATTACCCTAAACAAGAAACTCTTGCTATCCACATTTTTCATCTAATGGAACCAAGACCATAAGGATTAGGAGTCTCAAAATAACACTCATGGCAGAAGTAGGAAGTAAACCTTGATTTCAAGTCAGCCTGTTGCGTCGTGATTACTAAATCATCCCACTCTCTCCTTAACAAACTTGAATGCTGAGAGGATCACTAAGAGAATCAAAGGCACATTGGATTTTTAAGAAAATAAACAATATCAGAAGCATGTTCATTCTTCACTCCCTTTTCACTATATGAAAGTCTTGCCTTCACGTCACGCAGTGTAAGTGGCAAATAAAAGCCACGAGGCAATGGAAAACAAGGCCCAGAGTGTTACTGTATTTTAAACTTATTAATTAAATCAGTTCCCATGAAACCAAATGACAGTACTGGCCAACCCAGAAAACATGTTTACATGCAGTATGTACATGCAAAGCTAAGACTACAGAAGGATAATGGCATGATCTCATTTTTACTTGGAGTTACTGATTTAACTCTACAAGGTTCAGTGGAGGGCTCTTCATTTCCAACTACCAATCAATCAAAACAGAGTTCCAGCTGTTAATAACATCAGCTCTCAGAATTGCTTTTAAGCTGTTCATGAGCCTGCAGGGCATCTGCAAAAAGGTTTATTTTGGGGTGTAAAAATAAGCATATTTTCATGCAGTCTTGCAGAATTTTAAAAACAGAATAGAGCAACTGCTGAGATAGAACAAGCTGTCCATTCATTTCAGTAGAGTTGCATTGTCATATTTACATATTTCCTATTGACTCTATCAGAGACATTGGTAACCATTGCTTTTAAGAGACAAGCATCTCGAAACTTTTGTGTTTTCGTTGACCTTAAGTTTAAAAACTAAAAACAACACTGGAGGAAGGAGTGAGAGAATTTAGACAAGAGGCAGAAACTACCCTGTCCCTGACCTCATCAGAACCTTGAGACGCAGAGCAAGATTACAGCTGCCAGCCAGGTGAGCAGGTTGCTGCCTGGCTGCTCCAATGCTGGGATAACAGGGCCAACAGGCAGCAATTGGAAGGTAAGTAGCCCAACAGCTGGGATCCCTTGCTAGAAACCAGGGAATCGAGAGGAATTGGAAGAGTGGCAGCAATTTGCAGTCTCTGGAGATAGCTCCTCCCAAGTATGAGGGCAAGATATCCATTCAAGGAAGATCTTGTGAACTCCCCAGGAAGGTAGACTACTGCAGATGAAGGCATCCAGTACCTGAGAGAATTAGCTGTACTGGAAGTCGTCTACAGTGATCTAGGTAATCTATCTCCAAAGATAGAGAGGATGTCTTGTGCACACAGGCTATGTGGAGGAAGTTGACAGCTTGGCAGCAATTGATTGCAATTGCTTGATGCACCAACCATGGAGAGAGTGTCTTCTTGGCTCCAAAACTTTGAGGAAAACTTCTGTACCTCCTCATCCCTACGTTTCAGTGCCTTGGCTATCGGGAGGACCAAGAAATTCATCCTCTCCTGCTTTGGTCAGAGGGAAAAGGAGACCCAGGTGCACACTGCATGGAGCACTCTGGTTCTTCCTGCAGCACCAGGGGAGCACATGGGGAAGTGGGATGGGGAACCCACCTTTAAGCTGGAAGCCCGTGTCTGCAAACTGAGAGGGAAGGCAGCTGTTGAGAAGGAGCCACGCAAGAAGACTTTCAGCTTAGGGGCTGTAGACACACAAGATGGCAATCAGCGATTTCTGAAACACTGAAGAACTGGAATCGCCTCCCTTGACCCTGGCGAGGGGCCTTCTGGTCTGGCCCTGCAAGGGTCAGACAGAGAGCACTCTGACGAGGAACAGGACTAGAGGGTCCCTGCCTCTGGCCAGGAGGAGGCAAGGGGTGGCCATGTATACTGGACTGTGTGGATTCCATGGCCTGGCACATCAGAGCCACAGAAGTACAAGGCTTTGGTTGATACGGGTGCACCATTCCCAGAGGCACTGCAATACCAAGACGACGTGTGGATCAAAGGGAGCAAGCTCCAGGTCCAACTCCTAGGCCCAAAAATCCATTTATATTAAAGTTCTCTTATTGAGGATGCATCAGATATTAAACTGATAATAACAGATACTACACTTGATCTTAGACAAAAGGCTGAGAAACAAGCCCATCTTCAAGGTTTTGCTTGTGTCTGGTCAATTCTAAGCTTCTTTTCTCCATTATATCCAAAGTCAGTAAGTAGTGTAGAAGTCCCATTCTGGGAAGGATAAGCTTTTAATTTTGCTGGCTCTGTAGAGCTTCACTACCCATATGTCTCTCAGTACCACCTGAAGAGGCTAAAGTCTGATGATCTGACTACTGTACGCCAGTACTTAAGTAAGTTGCACAAGGGCTTAAGAGATCAAGGCTCTAAAACACTTAAAAATTAACTGTATCAAGCAAAAGGTGAGATTCAACATCCTTAGGAAAGCAAAAATACTCAGAACTTCTGCTAAATATTCTTTTATTTATTTTCCCACTTGAGCTCCAGGGTCTCTTCTGGCCCCAGCCTCATGTGAGGGGTCACTACCTGAAGAAACTGCAACAGCCCGGAGTCACTGACCTGTTCCAGAACCACAAGGCCAGTGTGGGGGTCTTGTTTGGAACTCGCCCATTCTCTAGAAAGACATTTTGTAGTCCAAGGACAAGGATGCTTTGGGACTGGGGGAGGAATCTGAGATACCCCAGCCATTGTTCCTGTTAATTACTGGAGGCAGTTACTTTTTTTTTAATTAGGGCAATTTAAAAAAAGTAAACTTACTATGATACATTTAAAACAAAGGGATTAATGATTAATTCAATGTGTATGTATCATGTAAATACATCCCTGCACTTGAAGTAGATCAACTAATATCCAAAATCATTACAAAAAGTGCAAATTAGTTTTCCAGTTCAATCATATTTTATTCACATTACGTACAGCTGTGTTCACTGTATAGTAATAAATACCTTTATGAAAACAAAGGTATCTAGATTAATTCCATGCTATTTAAGTGGAATTTAGGCTGTTTTCTACATACATATGCCATTTTTAAAAAACACTTCTCCTTCAAAACAGAAAAAAAGAAAAACATGACAGATGAAGATGAATATTTTCAGTTTTTCACAAGAACTTTGTTGCCTCTGTAACACCTATGTATAGCCTGCTAGATGCAAAACTAAACAAGATCCTGAAATTGTCCCTAAGGCATAAGGTTATACAATATCAGATACATGTTATTTTAAAGAGTTACCCCCACCCCCAAAAAAAAAAAAAAAAGCCCCCATGAAGATAAATGGGTGTCTCAGCCTTCCACTCCAAAGATCGGGGTTTTTTTCCTCCCAAAATTCCACTAGTTTAATTGAAAATGCAATTTTTAAACAGCTTTGCAGTGTTTCATAAAACATGACCCAATTCTCAGGCAATAAGAACAAAACCCCCTCTCATTTTCTTTTAATAGATATTAGAACAAGGATATCGGTTATTTTGGCTGAACTGAACAAAGATCCATGACAAAAACACACAGCCATTTCACATTTCCTCCTCTTTTCTACAAGTTCAGTATTTGAACCTTCCCTTCCTCACACTTCAGAGTCAGGGGAAAAAAAAAAAAAAAAAAAAATCTCATTTCAGTTAAGTGATCTCGTGCAAGCACACGTATGCAATCAAGTCAACATAACTTCAGTAAAAGCTCTACACTCTCTATCACCACAGCGAGGAGTCTTTAGTTACCGGGCTCTCTGATATTGCTACGAATGGATTTCTGTTGAGATCTGTAACTGCATTTCTCAGCTTCCCTATGAGCATCTGTATCTTCCTTCCACAAAATTTAAGCTGAATTTATTATAGCAAGCCCAGAGATGAGCCAGGCTGCTCAGGAGCACCTAGAAACTCAAACCATAGTGTTTCAACATTACCAACAATTAATTCCATACAACATAGTTTCTCAAGTGTAATAAAACCCCCAAAGCTGTTGAAACCTCATTATATAATGATAGCAAGCATTTTCAATAACATTCAAGATACATACCTTAGGGGAATACAGATTTAATGCTTGGTTTACATATGGAATTTCCATTTATTTTTTCCAAGGTGCCCCCACCTTATTCAGCCAATTCCTGACAACAGAAATTAAGCTTTGCTCCTATATTTCCAGTTCTACTCAGTCAAGTTTGACTGAAAACATACATTGTAGGCCAAATTTTAGGCAATAGTGAATCTAAAATGAAGCTTACTTTATACTGAAACTATGCGTTATAGAAGCATTGACATAAGTTATAGTATTATTTCATACATATAAAATGTGGTATTGTTTTCTGGGGTTTTTTGGTTTGTGGTGTGGGTTTTTTTCTTTGTTTTTTAAAGATACTCAGGTAGGTGGGAATACACACAAATAATCTGCTAGACCGCATGAGTGTCCACAGCATCACAACGATTTTTGTCCCTTTCGGATTTCTGTAGTCAAACAGATACTTCAAGAACTCATACAAGATTTTAGGAGTAATTAGGTTTACAAAAATTATCTTTGTATAAGCATAAGACCAAGTTCTTGTTACCCAAGTTCTGACCCAAGGGAGTCAGTGGAAATTGAATGGGAGGGGGAAAAAACCAAACCAACAAACCAACCACACACGCAAAACAACCAAACCCCAACAACCCTCAAAAACAAAAGATCCTGCTTTTACCCAGGACAGCAGATTTAACTTGTCTTCTTTCTCAAGAGGAGAGCAAAGTAAGAGAATATTAGAAGCAAGAGACAAGGACTTCTAGCCTTTCTCTGGACCACACTACCTATAATTTGGGCTCTTTCCTCAAGAGCTGGATCTTGCATGGACTTCTTGAAATTAAAACATCCACTATCTCCAGTCATATTCAAGAAGCATAGGAGGTTTCAGTATGCGGAGGGGGTACCTTTGCCTTAGAAAGAATGATACAGAAAAGCTTCTCTCACAAATGGTGTTCTACTTCAAGCAGTAGCAAGAGTAGAGAAACTCACTTATCTACATTTGCCTCTGTTCTGTATCAGAGACAGATGGACATTAGGGTTCTGGTGCTGGTGTTAACCTCGGCAGGAAACAGGCATCTTAAGGGCTGAAGGAAAGTCTAGAACCTCTGTCAAAGCCTTCACAAACAGCAGCTAGCATCTAAAAGGTGAAGATGTTATCAGAACAGCTGGCATTGTGTGAAAAAGCCATGCCTCCAACTCATATGTGTAAAGCATGAAATAGAGCACATAATTTAAAGTAGGCACAACCATATAGTATAGAAAACTACCATAGAATAGTAAAACAAAACAGCCCTTACCAATACCTATGGAACTAAAAAGTTTTTGTATCACTGAAAGTATCTAGCTAGACTTTCTTTATATCACTTCACACAATTTCATTTCTTAATTCTTGTGTTCAGTCTTAATACTCTTACAGGAGTATCCTTCTCATAAAAGGATACACTTGTACAAAAGGTATCTTTCCCAAACACATTTGATAGTGACTAAAGGCCTCAAAATATTAAAGATTAGTAACACATGTCACTGTTCTAATTGTTGCCTACCCTCACTGTGGTTAAATTGTGCTGTAGTCCCAGTCTGATCTTTGCTCAATTTCCAGACACTAGATCTTGCTTTTTCCTGGTTATTGAAAACTTATCTTCAAGTATGACCTCTAAATGATTCTGGTATCAAAACACTGTTTCACATAGAGTTCCTTATGCAAGGTATTTTAATCAGTATCACTCAAAGAATCATGAGACCCCACAAGCATCACTGTTCCGTGCAAATATCAATATCTTTCTTTTTCCAGCTGCAAACAAGCTTGCAAGGAATAATACCCAAGGAGTCAATGTGGGCATCATGGCTTCACTGAATGGCTTGACTTCAAGGACACTTCTGAACTAGTAAAAAGAAAAATGGTGGCACTGCACACATTTTCATAGACTTCCCAGCCAGGAATCTGTAAAATATCTTTGTGCATTTATTTGGTTTTAGCAAGGATGCACAATGAAAATTACTTCAGCATTTCTCCAAAATCAAAACATCTGTTATGTACCAAGAGAGATGTCCTAAAAAGCCCACATAATGCTAGATTTTATTTTTCTATTAGACAGCAAAGCATTCTATATTTATGTGCATCAGCATGCCAGGGACTTTATATATACATAAGCTGAACATTCCTCTGTTAAACATTGCCAGTAATCAAATCCTATACTTCCAACCCTAGCATACAAGATTTGTGAACTATTTCACCCCCCATTTTAGGGCATTCATTTTAGTACAATTCAGTTGTCAACATTCTTGGTTAGACACACAGCCTGTATTTAAAACCACTTTTTATCAACTAAATCAGAAACTGGAAGATGAAAGAACTCCTTGAAAGATTTGTCAATGAAATCTCAGGATTCTCGTGACTTCCTGATAGATGTTTTTTTCCTGCCAAATCTTTCTTTTCTCTCACAGAACCCATACTCTTTTATGTATGAGTTCTCTGTATATGTGATTAGAGGGAAAACATTAAGAGAAAAGACATACTTACTGTAACTCTACTTCAAAAATAAAAAAGCTTGCAATGGAAACAAGTTTAATCAACAACCAAGGATAGGGCATTAATAGGTGCTAGTCACCTCTCCCCTTCCCAAATTTATAGGGAGTTTGAATCATGCCTAGTTTTATATGCCTAAATAAGTGATCTCTTGCCTTTGCTACTGCCAAAAAAAAAAAAAAAAAAAAAGCAGCCTAAAAAAAGCCTCTGCAGCCTGAAACCTCATGTTTGTGCGGGCATGGGCAGAACACCCACATTGGGCATGGGTGCTGTGCTGCGACCCTAGGCCTTTTTGAGGGGCAGCGCAGTGCCCCACAGCTCCGTCGGAGAAGCTGGGCGACTGGCACCGGGTTGGGGTTTCCACTGTGACAGTCCGGCAGGCATCTGCGACAACTCAGCACCAACACTCCTCGGCTCTTTTGAACACAGCTGAAAAGATCTTCCAACTCAAAAAATCCCCAACCAACCAACAACAAACCCCACACCCCAAAGCCACCCATGCTCCTGAAAGTATGGATATTAGAGACCATGATTGTTATGTATAATATTGAAAAGGTCATGATTAAGAACTGCTGACATCGAGATGAAGCAATGCAGATGTCACCAACAAAAAAAATCGTTTGAGAATTAATCTGATGCCTTGAAAGTGATACCTTCTAAGCTTTGATAACCTCCTTTAATTAGTTTCCCTTCAAGCTTCTAAACAATTATTGCTGAATGAAGTTGTGTTAAACTTTGTCAGGGGTTGTGTTGGGGAACAGGCACATTGCAATCAAAATGTTAAATCTTACCATGAAGCAGAAATAAGACTTCTTAATTTATGTATATCCTCCTTATATTATGATGAAATGGCTTAGCATCCACTGCTGTTGCTGTTTGCACTAATGCATTTTTTTTTTGTAAGAAAACTTTTTTTTTTTCTTTTAAGCAAAAGAAAAAGACAATTATCCAGCTATTCTTCAAGATATATGCATTATGAAGGGCACGCTAAAAAAGCTCGATGATCAAACAACATGATAGGAGCAGAGAGAAAAAAGTCAAAAATAAATGAGCCACACAATTGTGACTTACAGAGGACATTTTCTCTGGTTTGAGCTTATTTGTTGTAGTGTTACTATTTCTAAAAATCTTTTCACTGACATTTTGTTCACCCAGATATTATTTCTTCCCTTAGATTTTTGAGCTCTCCCAGAATTTTAATTAAAACCCCCAAACACCCTGATGTTTTCAAACATTTTTCCTTACCTCAGGGAAAGTTGAATACATAGTTTGTTCATGGTTACATTTAGTGGACACTTATAGTAGTTATCTCAATTAGCTTATTTTCTGCCTTTAAACTCCACAAATTGATTGTTCTGTCTTAATGCAATCTATCTTGGATGAAGACTGAAAATTAATCTATACAATAGGTATTTTTCTCTCTCATTTGGGGGCTTGGTTTCAACAGTGGTTTCTGAACTCTAAAACGATTGTCCAGCAAGTCCTGCAAAACTACCAACACCTTGCCACGTTCTCACATCCCTTTGGCTGTGAAGTTAAGAACTTTCCTGGCTTGTGATCGAAACCCAAGATAGCATTTGTTATAGGAGTATACATTAAAGGAAGTGGAATGCAGCTGAGCACACCTTAAGTTCACTAATCAAACTGACAACACATCCATAGCACCGACACAGCATCACTAGTGCTAGCTGAGAAAGTGATAACAATGCATTAGACATCATATAACTCAGTAAAACTAAACTATTTTGTAGATGTGTAACAACTCAACTTTATGTAGAGAAGCTCTTGCAGTTCAGGTTAAACAACAAGCCTTTCACATGTGTCCTGGTTTTAGCGAGGATGGAGTTAGTTTTTGTCTGCAGCAGCT
>KL276939.1:0-19775 GCA_000699545.1 Podiceps cristatus | reverse complement strand
TGTCACTGATGTTAGTAGGGAAACTTCTGAGTGAACTGATTTTTAACATATTTTTTGCTTTAGTCTGTTAGGGTTAATGGGACTGTTCTGACTGGCCTTTGAAAGTTTTAATAAAATCCCATGAATGTATCCTTTAGTTGGGATTGACTGAAGTGCTTTATCACGTTTCCAGAGGAGGACATTAATTCCATTGCGTTTGTACAGCCCAAAACTGTCAGACTCAAAAATGAAAGGTCATGTGAGGAGTTACTTGGAATGAGTTGCTTTTGTTTTTCCTAGCAGCAGGTTTCTATTGATCTGTGGTAAATTGCTATGGAAAAACTAGTATTCCTTACTTCATGAGGCACAAGAAACTAGGTTTCATCAAGCTGCCTGCTATTTATTGCTATAAATACACTTGTTGAATGAAAGGTGTCCTGGTTTCAGCCAGAACGGAGCTAATTTTGTTTTCAGCAGCTCCTGTGGTTTGGAGTTAGTGTGTGAAACATGTTGATACTGCACCGCTGTTGTTCGTTGCTGCTGAACGATCATGGACATTTTGCAGTTTCCCAAGCTTTGCTGATGTGCAGGTGCAAACCCTTGGGAGGGCACAGCCAGAATAGTTGATCTGAACTGGCCAAAGGGAGTGTTCCGTGCCATAGATGTTCCATACCATAGATGGCATGGCCGGTGTGAGTGAGGGTCAGCCATTGCCCCCTGGCTCTGGTTCCTTGTTTGGTTTGCTTTCTGTTCATGTTCCCTTCTTGTTACCTTGTTTTCATTTTATTTCGTTTGGGGCTGTCTGTTCCCTCCTGCTCTCTGGAACTTGCTGTTCTGGGATGGCTGCAGGGGAATATCCCTGCTCCCTGACTGCTGCTCCGGACGGGCTGTATCGGTCCTCGGGTGGTGAGAAATTGTGCGTCGTTCATTTTACATATCCTATTATCCTTACACATTATTATAATAATTAATATATTTTTATCTTTTCCTTTGCTGTCCTGATAAAGTGTTTTTATCTCAACCTGTGAGCGCGCTCGCTCTCTGATTCTTCTCCTCTCCCCACTGGGGAGGGGCGGGGTGAGTGGTTGGCTGCATGGTCCGGTTACTGTTCGGGGTTAAAACATGATGAAAGGGAAATAAAATTAAGACTTAAATTGCTTTTAAGGCCTGACATGTTTCTAGGGCTAGAATTAGAAGAGTTGTGTTGCCTGAAGCCTGTAAAATAACCAAGGTGAATGACAAGGTGTTCTAATTGCATGGTTCAAACTATTTCTGTTTGACAGGAGCTCCACTGGATTGTAGGATGCGTGTGGTTTAGTTCCTGAATTAAATAAAATGATGAAACTGAAGCTATTTATGCTGTTTGCAGGTTCCTATGATCACACTGTGAAACTGTTCGATGCACGAACAAAAAGTAGTGTCATGACAATAGAACATGGTCAGCCTGTGGAGAGTGTGCTTCTGTTCCCTTCTGGTGGGCTTCTAGTATCTGCAGGTACTTTAATAAAATGAAATTTCTTTTCTGTGGCCCTAATTTGAGAAATATTTCAGCTGCTTCTTTCTTGTGTGATGCTTTCATTTGGTAATGAAGTGGTAAGTGATGTAGCAGCTGAATTTCTCAAAGATTTTTAGGAATCTGCGTTGATCTGAAGGGTGAAGGTAGGGTTCTTTTTGTCTCCGTTTTGATTTTCTTGTAATTGGTCAAAAAAAAAAGACATTTTAATGATAACATACAGAGTTTAATTAGCCCAGTGCTAAAGTGGAGGAATGAACATACTTAAGAAGTTTTGAAAAGATGGGATTGTATCTTTCTCCAAGGCTTTTTAGTCTCTTCTTGCCATTGCATCAGAAGTCCTGTAACCCAGTGATATCTAGATCATTTTTGGTAAGGAGTATGTTGAATCATTCAGCTGTGCCTGGAGAATGGCCTAAACAAGAGCAGGCTTGTAGTGTGTCTTGTCCCAGGAGATAGTCATAATGGATGGGAAACGGCAAGTGGGTACAGAAAACTCTGTGTATATGGAGGAGGCACTGTATCATTTTGAAATAGTGTGTCTTGTCCCAGGAGATAGTCATAATGGATGGGAAACGGCAAGTGGGTACAGAAAACTCTGTGTTACGGAGGAGGCACTGTATAATTTTGAAAACTACTGCAGGGAAGTGTAAATGTGTACATATGTCCAACTGTTCTGTGTGCTTCCTTCTCACAGGAGGTCGATACGTCAAAATTTGGGATGTACTAAAAGGCGGACAATTACTAGTTTCACTTAAAAATCACCATAAAACTGTAACTTGTTTATGCCTGAACAGCTCTGGACAAAGGTTATTATCAGGATCCTTGGACAGGTTAGTATATTTTGTGGCTTTCTTGCGATTTAAATTCTTTAGAACTTTTTTCCTTTGAAAGTTATTATACGTCAGTGTGAATCTGTGCATGTTTTGACTGTTAGAGATATAATGTAACTTGAAAGCACATCTTGGGGACAAGGTACGTACTGTGATAAACAGCATCTTTCTGTTACAGGAGAGGTAATAACTAAGAAGCTCAGTGGTAGTCTGAAGAACGCTTTGTATAAATACTCTGGTCCTTAAATAATCTGTAGAAGTTGAAAGTGAGAAATTCCTGTAAAATATCTACAATAAAGCATTAGTAACGAGGTTTTAATAACTACTTTTCTGTATAGGCATGTGAAGATTTACAGTACTACTTCCTACAAAGTAGTCCACAGCTTTAACTATGCAACATCCATCCTCAGTCTTGCGTTGTCGGTAAGTACATTAGAAATCTTTCTAGGCAAGGTAATTACTAACACCTTTTATGTCACTGAAGTAATTAATTTTGCTTTCATTGCTGTTGAGTGTTTCAGAAGAATGCTGTACTTGCAAAGTAGGATGACTGAAAATATTCCTCCTGAGCAAAAATTGCATTAAGAGCTTTTAAATGTAATAGATTCAGATACCACACATTACCCGTTCAGATCTGTACGAAATTGTGTGTTTATCAAGGACAGTATGTATCATAGGGAATGTATTCAGTTTATGAGGGAAGTTCTTTGAGAAGATTGTACTCATCTTTTGCCTTGCGAGTCCTCTTGTGTGGCAAGATAAAAGAAAAAAAATAGTTCATTTGTTGAGAAATTGAGAGTAGGGTGAACTTACCGTAAAAGTTGTGTCAGGTTGATCTGAGGAAGAAGAGAGGGAATGAGGTGAGAGCACAAATAAACTTGTTTGCCAAGACATGTGTCTTACTGTCTTGGAAACAGAAAACAGAGACTCCCATTTTTCTGAAATGTTAAAGTTCCAATGGATAAGTGACCTGCTGTCCAGAAAGTTGGAGGCTAGCCCCACTTCTTAAAACAATTCTGTCATCATGTAGTCACCCTCTTATGTAGCTTCTGAAGGACAAGTGAAAGGGACTGTGAGGGATCTTTACTACTTTTGCTACTTTACTGTTGTCCTACTCTCCTGGAACCTAGGGGAAGGTGTGTGTAGAGGACATATCTTCCTTTCTTCATTTCCTACCTTGTTCACTAGGGAGCTAGAGCTAAATGAGTTTTGAATTGTTTTGGTTGAGGTGAAGAGTACAGAACGAAAAAATCTCCATACCCTTAAGCCTCTACAGCAGCTGCAAAATGTGCTACACCTGTAGTTTGGCATCTGTAGAGCTGTTTGTATATGTTTTGAAACATAATATTTTGTTTCCTGTTAACTAAATCCCTTGAATTTTAAATGGTCATATGAGAACATCAGACTGGTTCTACTGGGTCAAACCAAAGGCTGGCCTAATTCCAGATGCTGCTTCCAACTATAGCCATAAGTAGATGTGTATGGAAAACTAAAACCAGGCAAGTGTGTATGATAAGTTTCCTGATACTCTCTCAAACTCCAAACTAATTTTCAGATGAGAAATTAGCTCATCAGGGTGTAGTTTCTGTGTAATTCAAAGGATTTTTCTTACGTAAACCTGCTCAGTCTCTTGTTGAGCTTGGACAAACTTTAAACATTCACTCCTTGACAAGGAGTTCCACATTTCTACTTGCCTCTTTTTGTTCCATTTGAACCTTCATTGGCTTCATTTCATACCCCTAAATGAAACATTGACCAGCTGATCTCTATTTATACCTGTCATAATCATGTAGGCTGCTCTCGTATCTCTCCTCAATTGTCTTTTTTTTTTTTTTTTTATTATCCCCCGTGCTGAACAGTTCTGTCTCAAATCAAGCCAATCTTTGATTCTCCTCTGTTTTTTTTGATTCTTTTATTCTGGATCTTCTACTGTGTTGGGTTTTTTGAGAATGACTCGCACAGGATTTAAGATGTGGATAAACAATGGATTTATTTAGTGACATAAAAACTTTATAGTTTTCATTTCTTCTGTAGTAATTCCTAACATTCCACCCCACATCCACCCCCTCCACCCCCCCCACATATCAGCAGTTGTGCATTCAGCTCATGTTTAATGTTTTCATAGAATTATCTGTTAATAGTAACAGGTCAGGACTCACTATTTTATATGTGAAGTCAGTGTTTTTCTCCAGTGCATCATTTAAAATTACAACTTTTAGCATCAAATACACCTTTAGCATCAAATACATGCAAACTTTGTTATGTAGGTGAAATTTATACCAGTGACTGGTATTTTGAACAACTTAGACTTCAAAATCTTGCTGTTGCATGACAGCTTTCTCATAGGTGGTGTTCGTATCTGCTGTGTGGCATGTAATAGCCAAATGCAGTTGTACACCACTGAAAAAAACCCCTACAAAACCTGTCATAAATTATACTTACAGAGGGATGTTAATGCGTATTTGAGCTTGCTTCACTAGTCAAGCTATAGTCCCTCTAGGTATTTGTTAAAGGTTTATTAGATGGAAAATGTTGCTTACGGTCATAGCCTCGAAGCTGTCCCTGTTTTGAACAACATATTTGACCATGGGACCTCATAGAAGTGCCTTCCAACTTAAGTTATTCTATGATACTGTGGTTAGAGCCTTGTCATGGAGCATAAAAATTTTAAAAACTGCATGGCAGAGTGTGCATCATCAGATAAAACACTAGGTTCCTAATTCTGTGATTTCTTCATTTTAGCCTGAAGATGAAACCATAGTTGTAGGCATGACCAATGGGGTGCTAAATGTTAAACACAGAAAACTTGAAGAAAGGAAAGAAAAGCCTCGAAAGAAGAGACAACCAGCATATAGAACCTACGTGAAAGGAAGAACTTACATGCCAAAACAGGTATGGGGGGGGAGAAAATGTATACTGAAGCACTTGTCAATTTAGTTGTTGTTGTGTGCTAAGTTGAAGAAAGAGAATGGAGGGAAGATACAGAGACGTATAAGGTTCTTCATGGTAATACATCTAATCCATTGTGGGAGGCTGCCTGTGTGTGTCTTATGCTGAACTCGTCTTTCAATCCTAGGACGATTTCTGTGTCAGTAAACCTGTTAAACGTGTTTTGAGGAAATATGACAAGCTACTGAAGAGCTTTCATTCTTCCAAGGCCCTTGATGCAGTACTGGAGGTAAGGCATTGGTTTTGTCTCATCAGAGTTGTGTGCTGTGATCTGACATGGATTTTTTTCTGTTTGTCAACTAGTTTTATTTCAGTGTATAACTAGAAAGAAAGCAAACTTGGATGGGTTACATTTTGGTTTTGCTGATATCAGCCCTGTTTTGTGTGTAAAGAAGGTGCTTTGGTACTAAACTCTTATATATGTCCAGCCACCCATCAGGCTTTATACTCCTGAAGTTACGGTTGCAGTCATGCAGGAACTACATCGTAGAGGAACACTGAGGAGTGCACTTGCAGGCCGAGACGAGAAGCAAATCAATCTCCTTCTTACCTTTGTGGCAAGGTATTATTTTAACCTGAGTTCTCTCTTGACTACTTTGAGACCTGTATTTCCTACTAGCTTTTGCCACGAAGTCTCAACAGATAACACCGGTACTCTTGAAATCTTGCATGCCTTCTGCTTTCTGATATCACGGTCTGGGGTTTCACTCATAATACTGATCTAGTTTACCAGTTGGCACTAAACCATTTTGCTGCTAGTAGGAGACAATATATTTTACTTTGCCAGACATTCTACACTTAGTCTATTATTTTTTTGCCTCCTCTATGAATTTCGTGTCTTCTTGTATCTGAGGCTTTTGCCTGTCCTCCAGCTCCCACTGCCTTATTGAAAGGAGGAGGTTAAATACCACATGTAGTTCTTTTTGACTCACATCTCTGACTGCTATTCTGTAACGTCTCTTTATGAACAAAAAATTGTCTATGTGCCTGTATGAGAAAGCTGCTTGTTGGTAGGAGGAGTGCAGTTGGCAAAACCTGTAAAATTGAGATGTCTTCTAATTTTGCAGGCGTGTGATTGAGCCTAGATTTACTCCTATACTGGTGACTGTTGCAGATATGATCACTGGTGAGTACAACACAACGATTCTCAAAGCTGTATAGCTAGGTTGGAAATAAGGTAAGTGCTACATCTTTAAGGAACCAAACCTTTATGCGTTTGTTTAAGTGTGAACTCAGTGTCAAGAGAATGATCCAAAAAGAGTTACTGCCAGGTAACTTTGAAAACAGTTGGTATCTGATTTGCACCAGCTGCAGGAAGCTCCTCATGACGTCTCTAAATATCTTTGATACTTCATTTTTCCATACTTACATAGTACAAGTGACTTCTGCTTCTCCAATGATGTAAAAATCATATTTGAGTAAAAACTTCTATTTCTGTTAGTTTGACTTAATGTTACTGTGAGTACACACCCACAATTAACACTGTTTTCTGAACACTGTTAAAGTTGTCCTTTTTGTCCACAATGTTGGACTTGTGCCAGACTCCTTAAATGCATCTCTAACTAGCTAATAAAATTTTCACATTTTTATAGATATGTGGATTCTTAAGTGACTTTTTTCTTTACAGACATTTATCAGCCTGTGGTTGGGCAGTCAGCAATTGTTGATAGACAATTTTTGAGACTTCAGGAAGCCATAGGAAAAGAGATTGACTACCAAGAGGAACTACTAGAAGTTTTGGGAATGATGGATACATTGTTTGCTACTTTTACTAAGAAAAAAGCTACTTGCCTAGAAGAGAACAAAAGTAATGGTCTTACAGAGGCCATTGAAACAAACACAAGTAACTGACTGGAAACCATCACAACAAATTGTCATAAAAATAATGTGGACTTGAAATACATGAGCTGTTCTCCTGGTAACCTTTTATAATAGTGACTTTCAAAATAAGCCCCTTCATGTTGAAGTTCTGTCTTTCAAACTCTGTTTTTGAAAATGCTGAATTACTGAAAACAGAGGAAGGATGTTTTCAAGATTTCCCATCCAATATTTTTCAAACAATTGAATTTTAAAGTTTTATTCAGAGTTATGTAACTTTTAAAGTGTGTTTTGTGCATCCAGTACTAAGTCATTATTTGATTTAGAGTAATTGTCAAAAATTTTCATTTTTTTTATTTACTAGAAAATAATTGAGATTTATCTGGTTTTAATGCATCATTGTCCTTACTCAAGGTTAATATCCCATCTCACATACTTGGACATAGGAATAAAACCACGTATGCATTTGGTAAAACTTGCCTATATTGTGTTCTCTCTCCCTGCTTCATCTTCATTTGAGACTTCCACAGATTCGTAGGAAACAGTAAAATGACTCAAGAAAACAAGTGCATGTTAGTTCTTTGTTTTGTTTAGTGCAATAGAAGAATTATCCTGATGTATATTTAAAAATTAGTTTCATTTTTAGAGAGTGCATATGCATTTATGAATTATAATTAGAAAATAGAAACTAATTCCAATTAAATTAATGTAGTGAGTCAGTAAACTGCACACCAATGAGAAAATCCTCAGTTAAGTAAAAGAACTCAATATTTGTGTAATTCTATCACTTTCAATGTACAGTAGATGCAGTTGGAGCTACATTGTTACTGGTATGTATTTGAATACTGAGTAATGGTTTACTTTGACTTCAAGCAATGCTGGAGAAGGATGGTATAATTTGAAAAGTCAGGTGTGCCAAAGGCCGCTCAACAGACATAAGGTGACAGTAGGGTAGAACTTTGTTCTTAGTCTGTTCTCTGTGACTTGCATTTTCCACCAGGCCTGGAATTTATTTCAGATATAAAATGAATTTCCTGCAAAAGGAATTTGTTCAGTGCGGCAGTGAAAGCTGGGTATCAGTGGTAGAAATATCTTGAAAAATTTGGCGAGTTCTACCTAAAACGTTAACAATCTTTGACTGAAAATTGTGGAGCAGTATGTGGTCTGCCCTTAAATTATTGTGTGAGCAATATGTGTTCCTGGCTATGGTCATTTGCTGGTTTTGAAGACGGGGTAATAATAGGTAATAGTAAGGAGCATGTTCATACAAACTTAAAGTTTTAGTTTTCCTTGCTCCTTACTTTATTTTATTTTATTTCTGCTAATAGACCTGAACTTTATTTGTCTTTTAGGAAATCCGTGTGCTGCTTTTTATTGTGTCACTTAATCAGGCAATATCTTTAGGAGACTTCACACAAAATGAGTTCTCTGAGGGGGGAGGCTCTTCCTGCAGCCTCCTTATTCCAGGACCCTTCAGTAGTGCTTGGAGTTGAAGGTGGACATTTCTGTTGACAGCCAAGTGTTCCACAGCTTGAGAACCACTGGTCTTGACAAGGAACATATTCTTAGTTCTTATATACTTTTGACATTGTCAGTATCCACTGTAATGCCTTCAAGTTTGATGGGTGGCTAGCAGAACCATAGGAAGGAGTTAGGTTGAAATAGCAGATCAGTTTGATCTAAATTGGAGAGACATGGATTTGATAGGTGGACTTTTTGGTGGGTGAGGAATTTGTTGGATGGGCGCATCCAGAGGGCAGTGGTCAGTGGCTCAATGTCCAGATGGAGATCAGCAATGAGTGTTGTCCCTCAGGTTCATATTGGGCCAATATAACATCTCCATCAATGATGCAGACAGTGACACTGAGCGCACCCTCAGCAAGTTTGCAGATGACACCAAGCCTGAGGGACGGGATGTCATCCAGAGAGACCTGGACAAGCTTGAGAGGTGTACAAGGGTGAGCATCATGAGGTGCAACAAGGACAAATGCAAGGTCCTGCACCTGGGTCGAAGCAACCCCTAATATCAATACAGGCTGGGGGATGAAGGGATTGAGAGCAGGCCTGATGACAAGGACTCAGGGGTACTGGTGGGTGAAAAGCTGGGCATGAGCCGGCAATGTGCGCTGGCAGCCCAGAAGGCCAACCGTCTCCTGGGCTGCATCCCCAGCAGCGAGGGCAGCAGGTCGAGGGGGGATTCTGCCCCTCTGCTCCGCTCTGGTGAGACCCCCCTGCAGTGCTGCCTCCTGCTCTGGGGCCTCAGCACGGGAGAGACGTGGAGCTGCTGGAGCGGGGCCAGAGGAGGGACACAGCAATGATCCGAGGGCTGGAGCCCCTCTGCTGTGAGGGCAGGCTGAGATGGTTGGCGGTGTTCAGCCTGGGGAAGAGAAGGCTGCGGGGAGACCTGATTGCGGCCTTCCAGTATTTAAAGACGTCTTGTAAGAAGGATGACGACAAACATTTCAGTAGGTCCTGTTGCAATAAGACAAAGGGTAATGTTTTAAAATAAAAAAAGGTAGACTTAGACTAGATTCAAGCAAGAAAGTTTTTAGGATCAGGGTGGTGAATCACTGGAACGGGTTGCCCAGAGAGGTGGTAGATGTCCCATCCCTGGAAACATTCAAGCCCAGGCTGGACGGGGCTCTGAGCAACCTGATCTGGGTAATGGTGTCCCTGCTCACTGCAGGGGGGTTGGACTAGATGACCTTAAAAGTCCCTTCCATCCCAAACTACTCTATGATTCTATGATCTTCGGTAATTTGATTTATTATGATGTTTACCATTCATGTTATTCTACCAAGTAAGTTTGCCAAGGTAGAGCTGGAAGCAAGTGTGAGCTATCTGATCAAAACATAGAAAAACAAATGCTGCTCTGAAGATCTTGATTTCTAACAAGACAACTACAGTGAAATTTTGAAGACTTTTATCTGACTGGCCAACCGTTTTTCTCCTACTTGAGTGGCAGAAGCAGTCAATTGTATTATGAGTTCTAGTGGATTCACTACCTCTGTGTTGAAAGGTAGTATTTGTTCAGGTGACACCTGCTCTGCTTGCCAGACTTCTTTGTGTCTCTGCTCTTGTCTGTTATGAAAATTAATATTGTGGGTTTTTTTCATTTAGTAAGTTTTTTTTTCATTATCCAAGTTTTTCATTAGTACCTACATAATTAAGTTACAGAGGAGCCAGAATAAGATGCTGTTGTTAGCATTGTGGTGACTTTTGTTCATGTTCTGATTTTATTTAATTATAATATTAATATAAAACTTCCAATTTTGGCTTTTTAATAGGCAGCTGGATGAAGTTCGTTCAGGTAAGAGTTTGCAGTGGTCTCTCAGTGGTGGTGAATGTTTAAAATGCTTTAGTGCTGCGCTAGGCATGTGTATTTTTTACAGGTGAAAATTTGTTTATATGAAAATGTAATTATTTTTCTATCAGTGTATTACCTTGTGCCCCAGTATCTAATATTTTGAAGCATCAAGATGGAATGTCATGAACTGAAATAGTTAAAATAGTTAATGGTGCATTTGATTGGAGGGGATGTAATGCTGAGTGTCCTGTTTGGGAAAAGGATATTCTTTATATATTCTGCTTATATAGAAAAGTGGGCATTTATTGTACACAGCATCTTTGACTTCTTGGTCATTTGGGAATTACCAGGTTGATTTGTCTTTGAAATATAGTTAATAAATTATCTTTTCTCAGGGCAGATAGTTACAGACAAAAAGTGTGTCTGTTGCTTTTTTTACATCTTTTTCATAGGAAGGATTTTTGCAGCTGTTTATTGGAAAGAGGGAATGCATCTCCACCCCCAAATATTGTTAGGGCTCAGGGTCACTCTTAGCATGGAGGGTAGCCAGAAAAGAGGCTTTTCTAATTGAATGCATCCAGAAATAGACAGCGTTTCAAAAAGAACAGTAAATTCAGGACTTCTCTTTGCTGTGTTCAGCCACCCAAATTACATGGGAGAAAGGGAGAGATGAGCTTGTTAGTTACTTGGTTGATTTTCTCAGGCTTTCAATGGAATGCTGCTTAGGAAAGACACTGATCTCTCTCCCTGGACTAATTCCGCTAATGAGTGAAACTTTTATTGTTAGGTCACTTACATGTTATAACATCTTGAGGGTAAATACCTTTGTATTTCAACAGATAAGCTTTAAAGACCATGCTGCCAGTTCTTCAAAACTGAGTAACTAATGATGAGAAAATAGAAAATACCTAAATAGTTATGGTCTAACATTGTAATACTCTACATAGCTCAATCATAAAAATGAGAACCTGAAACAAGCTTATAAAAAGAATCGGAGATAACATTGATCTGTTACTTGACAAGGTTGATCACCTCACAAATAGGGATGTAAACAAAGCAGGGAAATTTAATGCCTTCTTTGCCTCTGTCTTCAACACTGATGATGGGCCCTGGGACACTCCCCCCGCCCTGCCCCGAGCCCTGTGTTGGAAGACTGTGACTGGGTGGATGATAAACTCCCAGCCATCCCTGAACTTGTTCGAGACTTGCTGCTCCAGCTGGATGTGCCTAAATCTATGGGGCACAGTGGGATTTATCCCAGGGTACTGATGGATGTCATCATGGGACCTCTCCATTATTTTTTAATGGTCTTGAGAGTCTGGGGAGGTCCTAGTCCACTGGAAGCTGGCAAATGTCCCAATTTTCAAGAAGGGTTAGAGGAAGACCCTGGCATTTGGAGACCTGTCAGTTTCCCTTCAGTGACTGGTAAAATCATGGAGAAGGTTATTCTGTGAGTTATGGAAAAAAACCTTGAGAGACAATGTGGTCATTAGTCATAGTCGGCACTATGGAGGTTCATGGGGGGAAAGTCCTGCTTAACCAACTTAATTTTCTTTTATGACAAGGTCACCCATCTAGTTGACCAAGAGAGGCCAGTAGGTGGGATATTTTTGAATTTTAGCAAAGCTTTTGATACTGTGTGTCACAGTATCCTTCTGGATAAACTGTCCAGCACACAGCTAGACAAGCCCATAGTATGTTGGGTGAGCAACTGGCTGATGGATCAGGCTCAAAAGTTATAGTACATGGGATTACATCATGCCAGTCACCAGTAGGGTTCCATGGGGCTCACTTATAGGGCCATTTCTATTTAATGTTTTTATAAATAATCTGGACACAGGAATCTAATGTACATTAAGTAAACTTGCTGACAGTACTAAACTAGGAGGAGCTGTGTTTTTTCTCAAAGGTAGAGAGGTCTTACAGAGAGATCTGGATAGACTAGAGAGCTGGGCAATCACCAACCATATGAAATTTAACAAGATCAAGTGCCGGGTTCTCCACCTGAGTTGGGGTAATCCTGGTTATATGTACAAATTAGGGGATAAGAAGCTGGAGAGCAGCCCTGTGGAAAGAGATTTCGGGGTCTGGGTTGATGGCAAGTTGAACATGAATCAACAGTGTGCCCTGGCAGCCAAAGGGCCAACGGCGTCCTGTGGTGCATCAAGCACTGCACTGGCGTGGCCCCACCTCCAGTGCCGCGTGCGGGTTTGGGTGCCTCAGCCTAAGAACATCAGAGTATTAGAGAGTGTCCAGAGGAAGGTGACCAAGATGGTGGAAGGCCTCGAGGGCAAAATTTGGGAGAAGCATCTGAGGTCACCTGATTTGCTCAGCTTGGAGAAGAGAAGGCTGAGGGGTGGCCTTACTCCAGCCTGCAGCTTCCTCAGCGGGGAGGTGCTGATCTCCTTTCTGGTGACCAGCGACGGGACATGAGGAAACGGGACGGAGCTGCACAGGGGAAGCTCAGCTGGGGCATTAGGAAAAGGTTCTTGTGGAGAGCATGGTGGTTTGCTGGAGCAGGCTCCCCGGGGAAGCGGTCACGGCCCCAAGCCTCTCAGGGTTCAAGCACCCGAGGGCACGCGTAGTCATATGGTTTAGTTTTAGGTAGTCCTGTGAGGAGCAGGGAGTGGGGACTCAACCATCCTTATGGGTCCCTTCCAGCTTGAGATATTCTATGAAAAAACTCAGGAGTATTAAGTGTGACTGCACATTGTGCACATGTGTGTGTGCTTTGTATTCAGACAACTAATGTTACCCCCATTGCCTTGTTAAGGCTTTCTGAAGACAACATGTGGTCAGACTGCAGCTCTGGAGATGACTCCCCTAGATGTAGCTAGTTGGACCAGAACAAGGTCTGGAATGGAGTTCTGGAGAACTTCCTTCTTTGTGTGCTCCCTCTGGGAAATCGTTCTGACCCCTTCTGTTCTTTGGAAAGCAAAACATGGTCTCGTCAGCAGGTGCACCCAGCTGATTTTGTTCCTCTCTGCATGCAGAATTCTTGGGTTTGTGTTCCTAGTATACACTGAGAAAAAGAGGATGCTCTCTCCAGTGTGGGTTCCACATTTCATTTGGCAGGAGTGGAGTGTTAACATAATCACAGGGGTGTGAAACTGTCAACCTGCCTCCGCCTTTCTGCTCAGGGCGTTGAATGTGTGGGAGTGGAGGGGGAGGATGGGTACTAGATGAGCTCCCAAACCTCAACTATTTTGTGAACTATGCTGCTGTGTCCCCAGCTGCAAAGGGAACTGCAAAAGTGTCTGGTAGCTTTGTTGCGTCACCATCTGAATTTACAAAAATAGCTGCTTTTATGAAGAAACTGCTATACAGTTTTTTCCTGCATATTTTTGACTATCAATTGAACGGAGTGAAAAATAGATGATGATTAGCTCTGGCTCTTGGATATCTGGATTGATAAGTTATTGGGTTTCAGCTACTATTGCTGGCTTTCTCTGTACTTCTAATAAAAATTTGTTTTGTCCCTTTTTACATCTTAGACATTCTTTTTGTTGAACTGTAGTTGAACTGTTTCCATTTAAAGATGTAGTGTTTGGTCATGGAAGGCTTCTGAAACTGAAACAGTTTTATTTAATAGACACAGTCATTCTTAGATGGTTACGAAAATTACTACAGTTTTCTGTGTAAATTTAAATAATGAGAGAAACTTTCATCCTTCATAATGGAACACTTTCTTGTTGTTTGCCATCACCATCTGCAAGTTGTATAACAATGTCATAAAGTGCATTTGCTTGCTCTCAAATAATTCGGGGCTATTTGAGTGACCATTTGAAAAGCCATTACACAACCCCATGCTTGTTTCACCATTTATAAAATACTGGAAGTTTGTCATTTTAATGCAGTAAGTTTTGACACCTGCATACAGAAAGGCAAGCAGAATGGGGAATGGGGTGTGCTTGCTTTCTTATTTAGCATTTTTGGCTGCACTTGATGTTTGACAACCCATTAAGAATTTCAGTGATGAAGTCATAGGTAGCACCTTCCAGGTGGCTTTTTTATAGATTGCGTATGTTCACTTTCTTACACAATTTAAAGACTAACTTCCAGGTGAATGACGACATGACTCGTTGCAAATCAAAATTTTCGGTGATGACATGGAAAAGGGCATTTACCTGGAGCCCAAATGATCAGTGAAAGTTAGGGGTATGTCACAACCTGAAAGGGTTCCACGTCCTGTGGGTGTATAGAGATTGCAGCAGTGGGTTTGCAGGATTTCTTAATACCTAAACACACGGAGGCTTTATTTCCTAAATTTATTTACTGTTTTACAGATTACTACAAACCACCACTAACAAAGCAAGTATACTTATGGTTAGTAAAGTAAGCAGATACATATTACAAGTTCCTACAAAATTACTACCAGGAAAACAAATAAATATTTCAACAGTCACAGAATTGATATTAATAGCAATCAATAACAAAGCAAGTATCTATTTCAGTATTACAAGCTATTGCATAATTACCACTAGTAAAGCAGCACATGTGATTAATTACTTACAAGCACACATATAAACTGATTGCAGAATTGGGGCCCATGAAACTGATCCCCAAAGTGGGACCAACTGACAATGGACAATGTATTCCTTCAAAGATCTGCATCGTGGAGTTTGGAGGCAGCCAGACGTCCCCATCGAGGGTCTGATCTGTCTCGGAGATCTCATAGAAAGGGGTGCGTGCGTGGGAAGTTCTCACAGAGAGAGGCTTCATTTTGAGTAAAAAGCAAGTGATTTTTGTATTGCAGAGACATAAGGGGGCACAGGACACCACCACTTGGGACATCTAATAGATAATGATGTTTTCTATTTTCTGAGAGCAATTTTTGTTTTGTTTTGTTTTGTTTTTTTTTCAGGCTGTTTTCCGGGTCTTTCAGTTAGAACAGCCAAGTTACCAGTTCCTACTTCCTTGGCATTTTTTCCTGTTTTTCCAAACTATTTTTCACCTTTGCAGATGATAAGTTGCTGTTACATTTCCTTGGTTTTGTGTGTATCAAGGGTATCTCAGGATGTCTCCAGTTTCTTGGTGCCCAGCTGCATTTCAAAGATGTGTTCTCCAAGGATGCTCTGGTTCCCAGGCTGGCAGCACTTCTTCAGTCAGTATTTCAGGAGACATCTTCTCTTCAGTGTTTTTCTCCTTCTAACCAGGTTGTCTTTATCATTTCTCCCATCAGGGTGCCACCAGCATACAAAATGAAACAGCTTGGGTTAGGTTTTTGAAGCATACTTGAGATAATAACTATATATATAAAATAAACTTGTCTTGCTGAATAAGATAAAAAATGGTATTTGAATGCAAATTTTGTAGTAATTTTTTTTCCCTCCTCCCCCCCCCCAAAAAAAAAAAAATATTCATGTTCTTGAGTAGTTTTGTCATTGTGCATCACTAACCTTTAGTGGAAGGGACTGAGTGATACTACTGGGTGATATTATATATTATATACTGAGAGATATTATTTGTGAAGATGCACTGTGGCAGCTCCAAAAAGGGTGCTATACAAAGCATAAAGAATTTGACGGAGAAAACTGTAAAATGTGAAGGGAATGAGCAATGCTGTGGAAGTGTAATACTGAACAAGTGATTAAAAAAGCAATTTTTGATTGATTGATGTGGCAGGAAGTTCTGGGCAATAGATGGATATAAAAGAAGATGGAAATGTTCTTATATTTTATGTACCAGGACAAGTTCCCACATGACTTGTTTCAGTTCTGTAACTGTTTCAAGGTATGTGCTTACTCCAGCCCTCCTCAATGAAATAGGTTCCTACTTACAGGGTTATCACTTCTGTTAAATCACTGATGGAATTCTGGAATTGAGACAACACAAATCAGTTCATGTGCTTGCAATGGTAACTGGAAACATTACACACCTGAAATCTGATGTTTTGTTGCAGAATAGATTTCTTAATGCTTTGTGATCATTTAACCTTCTGCCAAGGATTCCTGCTTTAGGTCTGAAGTCTCGTGAGTGGCATGTTAGGAAAAAATTTAAGCGCATTAAAGCAGGCTTGAGACATCCCTTACATAGAGGAAAACAAGCAAATAAAAAAATAAAATAAAATATACCCCTTCATAGATTAAATTTTTTTTTTCTGACCCCGCGCAGATGAAGCAACCTTCTTATATTGCAGAAGTTCATCTGGATGGCAATTTTGACATTGCTTTTGCTAGCAAATAGCCATTATTGGTCTTCAGACTCTTTCACATCTCTACATTTATAAGCAAACAAAAAGGGTTTGTAATGGCTCTAACAATGCTCATGTAACACGAGCAAATCTTGCCAAATACTTGATTTTGATTTACATACTTAGTTGAGCTCAGAGTTTGTGCGAAGGTTATAACTGCAATACTGAGCTGAAACATTTTCACGTTGCTCTAGATAACCATAGTCAACCTTTCACTGGCATTCCATGTTTGGAGCCTGTAACCTAAACTATTGAAATACTGGGGGAAAAAAAAAAAAAAAAGTCAGAGGTTTTATGAGAAAACATTAGATTTTATAGGATACTGCAGTTTATGAGTTAAAATACAAATTTTGTAGCTACAGAGGAAATTTTTAGCAAAGACTACACGTTTTACACTTGAAAACCAGGCAAAACTAAAGAAACAAAAAAAAAAATCCCATATGTTGTTTTCAATACTTCATTTACAATCCCCTTTAAAAATGAAGGAAAAGGCATACAACAAAATGTCAAAACATTGCGTTGTGAAAAGATTTGTAAGTTATGATTTTAATTGTTACCTACATACCTGTTTGTGGCTACAATGACATATTCTGATGGAAGATTACTTAAAGTGGCTTTTTTTTTTTTTTTTTTAATGTCTTCAATGAGAGTTACTTTGCTTTCTGGAGCTTGCTGTACCACGACTTCTACCAACACCTTTGGTCTTCAGGCAAGGATTATTTCAGCATTTTTTTCATTTTAGTAAGCATATATTAAGGCTGTAATTTCAGAAGTTCACTTGGAGAAGTTTCTCCAAGCTATGTCACTGGGGGGCAAGGCAGGTGAGAAGACAAGGAGTAAGAGGAATAGTAGTATGTAAGTACTAAGTAAGTAGTAATATTAATAAGCTCAAGAAACCACTTCATTGCCTCTTTGCCTATGATGCTTTCCATTTCATAAGATTACTTTTTGCATGCGTGTGTTGAAAGCTAGGCATTCATCTAAACATTTCAATTCTCATTAGTTAAGGTAGTAGTTGGTAGGTCACAGATTCTTTGCTTTAAGCCATGTTTAATAACCGATGTATACAAGTAGAAACTGTTCTGCGTATCATGAAAAATTGAGTAAGCATTAGTCAGTGACGTGTAAATCCTGGGCAATAGTCATTACTTCAATGCCAGGATGTTCTATGCAATCTGAAGACAGTGTATGTGGGGTTTTTTTTCCTTTGATATTTAAATATGATCTAGCAAAAGTTACTTGTCATATTTCATGCATAGTCACAACGTGTACAAAAAGCTTACCTAAATCCTTGTTTGCATGATGGGAATGCAAGAGGGGGTTTCCTCTGGAATTGAGGTTTAAGTCAGTATCTTAGAGTAATACTGTATAGTGTTGGAAATTATATAAATTCAATTACGACACTTAACTGGTTATTTTTGTAATTTCTTTCAATTAGCAAAATTTGGAATTGAAATCCTGAGGGTCTACAGCTTCTGCAGAGGCACTTATGCTTGTCTTCTTTTCTTGGATAATACACAGTTGGACAGCTTACTATATTGTGTGGTAAGTCAATATAGCATCTGAAGTAAAGCAATCCTTATGTACACTTCCAGTGAGGCATGCTGGGAAGCAGAGGAAAGGTGTTGCAAGATGGTTGTAAGCCACCCCTAACCTGGCTGCGCCCCATCAACTTTTTTCTCTTGCTTTTTCCTCCTTGCAAATTTAACTTTCCAAAGTCCAGATGGCACCGCAGCCAGCAGGTGCCTACCTTTGCAATCTCAGAGCTGTGGACTTGTTCTGACAAGTAGGACACAGAAAGTCACTGCTTCCTTCTACTCTGCGCAGGTGTTTGTGTGATAAACCACCCAAAGCCAACCGATGAAAAGCTTCAAATTTTTCGGATGGACATGTGCCATGCAAATCTATGAAACCCTTGCTGAAACAGAAGGGTTGGTGATGGGGGTTTACTGGCTTCTTTCTTTCCCTCGGGGAGGTACCTTCGTGACCTGTGCTCTGTTGCATCAGTCTAATACCCTTCCTTTTCAAAAATGCTGGTGAAACTATCATGCGATTAGATGGGTAAAAGTAAATGAATGAGAGGGGTTCAATTGCATTAGGAACATCTGGTAAGAAGACAATAACTGAGAAGCTTGAATTTTTGGTTATGAAATGTGAGTCAGGTTGTGATCTTGTGCTTTTAACTAGGAGCTTCCAGTGAAGATACCAGCTTGGCTACAGCTTTTCTATTAGTTGGATATGCAACACGTAGGCCTTCAAATACCAGATAAGGAAAATGTCAATCTGAATTGTGTTGCTGTTTCCTATGTACATTTTTTTTTTCCAACTATCAACACAGATTATGAAAATGAATGTGTTTACTATTCTCATTGTAAGTGGTTTTCAATTTAAAAGTCAGGACCTGCAAGTATCCTTATGGGTATGGGAAAAGAGTATAGGATGGAAAAGAGGTATGGCAACGGAGCATGCTTTCATCTCCGGTATCGTGGAGGACTTGAATAGCATTTTTTACTATTGGCTTAGTCAATTTTAAACTGGTAGCATTGCTCAGTAAACTAATACTTAGACTCAACTTAAGCTCTAATTCTGGTCTGAACAGGTCCAGCTCTCTTCTGTTTTCTCTTCCTCTGATTACCTTTATTCTCTTTTGTTTCCCAGAAATTTGTGATAGTAATGTGCACCTTCATAGTGCTTCCAGCTGCTGCTTCACACTAAAACACTACTTTCACGCACTGCTTACAGCACTTGGGCAAACTTTTTTCATCCCCACAGCATTGTGCTGAAATGCGTCTGTTACCAAGAAAGTATGCTGTCCGTCTACAGCAAACAGGATATTAATTAAGCTACAGATCTATGAAACATGGAAAAAGGGTCTGAGCACCTGGGGAGAATACAGGAATGTGGTCAGGGCCTGTAGGGATGCAACTAGGAAAGCTAAAGCCCTCCTGGAAATGAAGCTGGCAAGGGACATAAAGGATAATAAAAAGGGGTTTTTTAGATATGTGAATAGTAAGAGGATGACCAGGGATAATGTAGGTCCCTTGCTGAATGAGGAGGGTGTCCTGGTAATGGGGGATGCTGAGAAGGTGGAGATACTGAATGCTGCCTTTGCTTCGGTCTTCACTTCAAAGGCCTCCTGGGACCCACAGACTCTGGATGAGAGTAGGAGTGTTTGGGAAATGA
>KL276937.1:0-13233 GCA_000699545.1 Podiceps cristatus | reverse complement strand
GCTGAGAAAACAGAACTTACATGTGTTTCAGTACTTCTTGGCACCCTGCCTGCCGCATATAGTTTAGGGTCAAATTTTCAGCCTATCCACTTTCCCCAATTTTAAGTATAGGTAATAGTGCAATTAGCAAGGAAAAATAAATGTTTTTTTCCTCTTTGGTGGAGGAGAAGGCCTGCCAAAAACTGTAAATATGCCTTGCAATGAGGGAGGACTGCAAATCATTGGAGAAAGGCATACTTCGTCAGTGTAGATCTGAAAATGGGATCTGATATTCATTCACTTTTGCAAAAAGAGCTTCTGGAGCTCAGCGTCATGGCTATTCTACTGTTTAAGGTCTGGATGAATGTTTAAGAAAACAAAGACAATCTCCTTGAAGAAAAGTTTTTATAAGCTGACACCCTCCCTGCCACTATATGATGACAAAATCCTGGAAGAGTCCCGCACCTTGGATGCCTTTCACTGTGGGATCGAAAAAGGGAGGCCACTCACGTGGCCGGCTCTGGTCTCCTCTCCCCCAGACTCCACCCCTGGGGGCCACTCGGGCAGCCTCCAGTTCCAGGGAAACTTCTGCAATTACACGTTACATTCCCAATCTTTGTTTCCCATTTCTTGGCATAGAGATATCACCAAGATCCATCTAAGCATTCTGGACTGAAGTGAAGCATGTATTATGCAACTTTGATATTTTTCAGTGGAGAAAAATCTTACAGAAATTTCCCTAAACCTAAGCCTTTGGTCTTCATATTGATTTGTGCTTAAAGCCCAGTGGAGCAAAGGAACTTAGTAGAACTTTTTCTTAAGGATGAACATAGTAGAGGCCAGAGTGAGATTCCTCTGCATTTCAGAGGACTGCTCTGACCTACAAAGTTTTCTAGTGAATTTTCTGAGTGCCAGTTGGAACAGGTTCCAAGGAAGAAATTCAGAAATAGAAATTTCAGAAAGCTATTGTAATGGTTCCTTCCCCTGTAGAGAGTGGGTTACCTACATTCAAAAACTGCTTAACGGTGGAGGATTGCAGTCCAGGTACTTTTCAATTCACAAGTGCACTCTAACCATTAGAATCCTTTGGAAAAGGACCACTTTGGCCAAGTTGGCAGCTGTTATTTCTCAGTGGAAATAGACAGTTTCTTCCAGCCTGCATATAGACATCTGGCTTGCAGCATTTCCTTCTGGCTAAATCAGGAGATTGCCCAGTCAGTGTGCTGTCTTTTGTGGCACGTCTCTCACGTCATGGATCAGTGGTAAAGTAGAGACTACCAATATAATTTGGGAAGAAGATAGCTGATGGAAGATTAGGTAATGTGAGGTTCTATTTAGGTTCTCTCTCAGTTTACCCAACTCGATGTTTAAATACACCCCTGGGCATGATTTCACAAAAATGGAAGCTTTGAATTATCCGCATTAGCTCTTTATTTGCTCCTAATAGGGTTCTGATTCTCATTTATGCTTGTGGATTTTTAATAGAGAATTCTTTACAGTAACTTTAGTGTAAGTATCTTCATGTTTAATGATCCCAAGATATATTCTATACTTCCTAAAATAAGTAATAACTTTTCAGAAGCACAGTAGATAACAGTGAATTGCTAGATTGGCCATGGCATGACACATCTTTCCATTAACTCCAGATACAAAATCTACCCTTGGAGACATCCTGTGAATGCTCTCCAAGGGTCTTGCAAGAATGCAAGCAAATGAACACTTCTCACTCTCTTCCACACATGAAGCTTTCACCCGTGGTTCATGTTATACTAACAATACTTTTCATTTAACAAACAATCCCAGTATTATTCCACACATTTTGCAAATACAATTCAGAGTTGTTTTTCATTTAACCCAATTTAACAGCCTGCTGTGTAGAAGGATATGCTAGATCAGAAATTGCTTATGTGGTTCATGAAGAAGAACATTAGTGCTTTCTGGCAAATCATTCACCTTTGAATTAATACAAATGTGTAGCATCATGATTTTTTTGTCTGAGGAAAACTCTCTACTTGTTCAAGTTTCATAATCAGTTTGAAAGCTGCATTTCACATAATGTTGCAGTTTCAAGGTGCAAAGTAATACGGATCAAGTATAGTAGAATATTTACGTCAGAAAAAAAAAAATCCAAAAATAATTTCACCTCAGACTACATTTCTAGCTGAAACAGGATGTCTAAACTGTTTACATGCTGCCATTTTATCTAAAGGTCATTCCTCATTTAAAATCTGGTAGAACATTCCCTGCAGACCTAAAGGCAGCTTTCCCAGGGAATATGGTAACCGTTGGCTCAGGCTTGTGCTAAGGATGATACATGCTCACTCAAGAGTCAGGCTGATCTGTGCTTCCCAGTATGGTGTGTTAGATCTCCGATTTCCAATGTAGATTCAGATCATTACGAAATTTGCTCC
Source organism: Podiceps cristatus (assembly GCA_000699545.1). Classification (NCBI taxonomy): domain Eukaryota; kingdom Metazoa; phylum Chordata; class Aves; order Podicipediformes; family Podicipedidae; genus Podiceps; species Podiceps cristatus. The sequence goes on along the minus strand of KL276937.1, from coordinate 10,843 downwards.
AAGTAGACAAACAAAGCCAAAACCCAAAGAAGCTTAAAATAATGCAGGAAACTGTGTCTAAATATAATAATGATACAGACGAATGAATGAAACAGATTTAGAAACTAGGCAGCTTTCTTGGAGAAAGCTCAGTTTTCTGTGGGTGAGTTTTCTTACAACACACAGATGCTGGGAAACTTTGAACATTTAACATTTTTCAGAGTGGTCAAAATGGATCTGAAAAGTCAAAGCTATCTTCCTGCTTGTTATGAAATCTACTCTGGCAATGTAGTATCGCAATGAACCCTGAGAGCAGAACTTCTTTTAATGATAAAATGTGAGTTATTTCTGCCTGGCTGAACAGAGGAAAAATGTAGCAAAGGGCAGAAGTGAGCATTGACTCCGATGCTGCCTCCTCAGAATACCTGTTTCTAGGCTCACTCCTGTAGTTTGCTTGATTTCTCTTTCATTGAAGACATAGACTTAGATATCACATCAGATAAAGTTACAAAATTATGCAACAAAACAGTTCTTGGAACAGTCATTCATTACTTGTCTTTTTAGACGTATTTTAGTGAAACTATGGCAGACTGGAACAGTTGGACTTCTCGCTTTGTGAGGACAATATGTTTTTTAAATGAATTAGAAAATTTCTCATAAAGCTAATCTTACTATATGGAAAATATTTCCTACAATTCTATGAGTTATGGCTGATTTAGGATCCGATAACAGCTTTGAAAGCAAATCAGCTGGGTGACGGCAATAGCCCTGTGTATGACAATGCAGCTGCAAATCACCTTTAAAACTGCCACCAGGGGAGGGCCAGGTGAGTACCTGCGATTCCTGAAGCTGCAATCCAATCAGACAGCTTTAACTTGTAAAAATATGAAAAGATGTCAATTCATTCCCTGAGAGGTGTGAAGCAGTTATTAATTTTCAGCAAAGAGCATTAAGCTGTAATGAGGCCATCCTGATTCGGAGCCAAGTTCTGGAACGGGTGAGACTTGCCAGCTTGTTGCCTCAGGCGGGGGGTGTTGGGTTGTGAAGCAAAACCCCCCAGGGACCAGAACATCGTTAATGGACCCCTGTGCGCTTCCACTGGCTCTTGTTAACACACGTTCCCCTTTCACCTCCTACTTTTCTGTGGGTTTCTTCTCCTGCATCTCTATGGGCAGCTGCTTTCTTGTAGTGATTATTTTTTATTATAGCTCTGAAAGCAGACAAAAGTGTGTTTCAGAAGTTAGCAATACCAGTGTTAAGGCCCAACATCAGAGCCGTAGGCCTTTTGTCCATCAGATGGTTTATCTACAGCTACACAGAAGTATCTCCTTTTAAACGGGACTGTTTCCTGGAGCTTTGACATAATTCAGAACTTCAAATGTATAAAACTTCTTCTACATCCAAAACATTTCAACTACATAAAAGAACGTTTATGAAATGTGATGGACTAAAAAGCCAGAGAGCTCTAAAATTTACATGTAATCAGATGGTTTTTATTTGAGTTTTGGAAACAATCCTTAACTTGGAAGCATTCCAATTAGGATTCAGTTTGTATGTAGAGTTTGTGAGGTTTAGCTTCAGTTTTTGAGCAATTATTGTTCCATGGCATTTTATTTCTGCCCAAAAGTGGGATGCACTTAAAAAGATAATTGCATATTTATACAAAACATTGGCAGAAAGACCTTATTGGTCTTTTCTTGGATTTGTCTCTTGCGGGATTGGGGGAATGGGTGTCCCATTCACGTACAAGTGCTCAGGTCTCTCTTCCACCTCAGGTGCCCTGCATGTCTCTATGCAAATAGCTAGAGCACAAATTCATAAGTGTAGTTGAGTGTTTAATTCTTATCAATATCATTTGGATAGCGATACTTTTAGTTACCTGCATATGAACTTTGATTCACAGATGGTAAAATGGTGACTCCTACCTGATGTACTGTCCTGTGCGAAGAATAACTACATTAAATATTGTAACAGAGGTACTGTTGAATTTTGATTGATTAGGGTTCTGGGCCTGAAAACTTTCCTCTTTTTTCCAAGCACATCAAATAATTTCTCAAAAGCTATCACCTATTCCTTTAAATTGCTTTGCTCAAAAAAAAAAGATTATTAGTACATTAAAGGGAGCCGTACACCACACATATAGACTTCTTTCTACATTCCGATTGAATGTTTCCTTAGCCTTTACTTCTCAATTCCTTGATTCTGCTTTGATCACATTTTCAACAAATAAAGAGAGAACTGGTAGGGGTTTGAAATGCATATAATTTTGAGGATAAAATTAGTGATGTCCTTAAAAATCAAATGTTTTATAGACATACTTCAGAATCAGTTGCTCAACAGAGAAAGGTAAAATCCAAAATAAGGCAATACATTGAAGACAGACTTTAAAAAACAAAAGAACAAAAACCCAACAAAACTCGCAGAAAAACAAAAATCCAAAAGGACAAAGAGATAACTACAGTAGCAGGGTTAGTTTTGTTTATTTTTCTATAACTCAGCCATGCAGAACTCACTGTTTGAGCTTTCCAAGCTAGCTTTATAAACACTTTCAAGTTGACCTCAGTGAAAACAAAAAACAGGACGAAAACATTAAATGAAAATTAAATAAATCCTTAAATGTCTTTTCACTGCTCAACACAGGGAGATTGTTTCTAAAAATAATCCTTGGTGCAGGATAAAATTCTCAAGCAGGATGAATATCTCTAGGGCACGCAGCAGCCTTGCTTCTATATCAGCATTTGCAAAAGCTATGTGGTGCTGCTGCAAACCTAGCCTTGCATCCCAGAAAACCATGCAAATAGTTGTTTTTAGTAGTTCTCCATCAAGAAACTGGAGAATATTAGGAAATCCTGTGTCTGTTTTGCATACTATTGTGTAGTGTTGCACACAGAAATCTTTCAGACTACTCCCTGGTGATCAGAATGGGTGACAGCCACACCATGGATGGTAAGTAATAGCATTTTTGAGGCCTCCTTTGCTTTCCCAAATACTTTTCAACAAAGTTTTTTGTGATGAACTTGGAGAGCACAAAGTAATTAGATTTTGTAACAAAATGAGCTTTTTTATGTTTGCTCCAGATCAGGTCAGGGAAAGCTCAATTCTATTTTCAGGATAATACAGGCAATTTTTATAGACAGGGACAGAACTTTACCAGAATCTATTAAAGAAAAAAAGGCTGCTTTGTGCAACTCCAGCTGCTTGGACCTGTGCCAGCACATATCCTATAGGAATTAATCTTGGTTTTTGGGGTGGTGGTGTCTAAATTACCATGAGACACAATTTTCCATTTGGAGACTTGCTTAGTACACAAGGCTGTATTAATGGGGCATGGCAAGTCAAGTCAGCCACTGGAAAATTAATACCATAAAGCATCTCCTTGAAAACTTCTGCTCACTTTGGCAGAAGTGATCAGTAAAGCTTCTCCTGAGCCTCTTGCTCTTCTGGAACGTGAAGGAGACACTGAATGCAAGACTTTGTAAATCTGCTGAACAGTTTCCTGTAAATGAAGGAGACATCGTAGGACAGTGAGCGTTCAGCTGTGAGACAAACAATGCCAGAGCCAAAATCCTCATGCAGAAGGATATTCACATCATCTGTGTACCCATCCAGCCACACAAGGACTGGGAAAGAATTGTCTTTTTTAGGATGAGGATGATATATGGGATTGTTTATCTAGGCTGGGCTGCTCATCATAAAGTTGTCTCAAAAATGGAACTAAGCAGAAGAGACAAGAGCAAGATTAAGAGTATCTCAATACAACTCAGCTGAATGCATCGGATTGAAAGGCAGGTCCTCAGCACTAGCCCCAGAGAAGGAATTACTTTCCTAAGAATGAGGAAAACGATGAGGAGGAACACTGGAAGATTAGACTGTCCTCAGCCATTTATCCCAGGGGCCTACAGGAGTGGAGGCAAGCTGGCATCTGAGGCTGGTCCCAGGGGCAAGAGTGTTGTCCCCCCATCCCTACCCAAGAGGGCGAGCGGTTCCGGTGACACCAACAGCGTGGTGACCGCCAGGCAAGTCCACGCAGTCACAAGGCAGGTTCAAGGCCAGGCATAGCATATATATACAGCATCTGTACAGAACAGCTCAGGCAAGACCAAATTTTCTCCAGTGGAAGGTAGTTTAGGGAGGGAGAACATGAAAATACCTAAGTTTCCGCTGGGAGATGACAGTGCAATGGCGAGGTGATAAGGTTCGTTGTGGAGGAGTGGAGGGGAGGCTCCAGGGCGTGTGCATCAGGGCAAGAGGGGGTACAGCAGCTTCTATTTGGCAGTCACGGCTGCCTATGGACATGAAGGTGCAATTCCCTTAAAGCAAATTGGAGGTGCAATTTTTTTTAAGGCAAAGGAATTTAGGAGAAAAAGCTTTGTTTTCCCTCCTAGCTTGTCAGTTGGGCCTTACTGTCTCCACCTCCACTTCCTCTCCAGCTGCCCTGTATGGGCAGTGGTATGAGCGTGGTTTTCTCCCATGCCCTGGCACCGCAGGGCTGGGATGTGAGACTGAGGTAAAGCTAAGCTGGGAAAAGCCAGAAAAAAACAGAAAAACACTGTAAGGAGCTGTAACTAAAAGGCTTCTAAGGTGAAGTCATGCTCTTACTATAGAAGGATTTTTCAGACATGACAGTGAATAGATAATAAAGAGCATAATAATTTAAATACACTAGATGTCTGAAGGAATCGAACAGCAGGCTAAGGAAAATCACAATATATGCTTAATAATCATATATTCAACATAATCCTTACAGAGATTAGACGATTAGAAGTCTGCACCAAATCTATATTAATACAGTATCCTTCTATGTTCATTGAAAATGCAGAAATGTATGAATTTTTCACTTTTGCATGCCCCTTTTCACACCAAGATAGTGTTGTTCTGGGAAAAAATCAAGACAAACTATAAAAAGAACCTTAAAGTTCACCATTGTTCCAAACAGTTCCTCAGTGTCTGCATTTTTTAAACTGTCTTGAAACACCAAGCCTCCAGTTTGTTTTGACTGGCCTCTGCCTGATACCATCTCATGGGTTTCTTGCCAGCAGCTAAAGTTTAATGAAGATTTTAATCTTTCTCCTCAAGTCCTCACAGACAGCTCCTCTGTCACTGTGGACAACATCAATAGCCATCTCATTGCTCAGGCCCGCAATTTCGTGGTCAAATTCAGCTTTGCAATTCTTTTGTGCAGCTTCTGTTAGGATACAACCTCCTCTCCTCCACCCAGAGCTGAGAGTTTTGTCCAAGCTCTCAGACCGTACCTGGAGTCCCGAAACACCCGTTCCCCTAGGCCATGCTTGCTAATTGCAGTGTTGCCCTATATGCAGCCACCCATAATACTGCTAGCAAAGGTTATGACCATCACAGCTCTCACTTGGATCTTACTAGTAGCCGTCAATTCCCTAACACACCAAATGCGAACATCGTCTCCCTTTCCAAGAACTTTTATGGCATATTCCTATGACAAATTCTATCGTATGTTAGTGCCAAAATCAACAGCGTCTGACCGGCCCATGGTGCCAGGCCCATTGCCAGACTCGCACAACATTTGCTATTGTTTTCACTGAGGGTTGCCTTTTATGCAGGTTCATAGATAACCCTTATTTTATACTGTACAAAAAAGCAAAATGTATTTGGCACTTAGCAGGCGGTACAGAAAGAACCACCAGTATTACAAAAAAAAAAAGGTTGGATCAGTGGATTCAATATTTTACTGGTTGAGAGAGGTTGTACACCCAGCGGTAAATCTTCACAGGATAAAACAGAATGACAGTTAATTTTTTTTTTTTTTTCCTCTAAGGATAATTTAGAAGTGCTTTTCCAGTGCCAGTGGAAATGGAAACTAACTTTTTGGGTAATATATAATTTGTTTAGTATGACTACAGGGTTATGAGGGACTGTACAATTGCCAACTTTGTTTTGTTTTCTAACTCTAACTGGACAAATGGAATGAGTTAAACAGGAAAAGACCCACAAAGTAGGTGGAATCCAGTTTATAATATGCACTAAAACCTGGATGGAATGTGAAAATAGAAATTAATCATTTTTTTTGTGATTAATGAATACTTATTACAACTTGCTAGACTATTACCACAGTTCCTGATAAATGTATAGCTAAATTTCTAAGATATGGTTATCATTAGCCTTTTGCTCTGAACTCAGTGTGAGACAACTACTGACAGAATGTGCTCCTTAGGTTTTATAAAGTAGCCCCCAGACACCAGATTTCTGAGATGAAAAACATTTTGAGAAGCTTTGAGTTTGCAAGCTTAATTGCTTAATTTTGCAAACAAACTGTAAAAGTTAAGATCTTTGTGGTACTACAATGATACATTGGGACTAAAGATCATTATATCCCAAGAGGAATTTTGCAAATAAGACAACAGCAGCATTGTTTCAAGCAAAGGGTAAAGGTGATCGAGATTTATAAAGTTAACTTGTTCTTGTGATGCCTTGGTATTTTGCTGCATGTGTAGGAGGATTTGCAAATTCAGTCGATAACAGTCCATATGGCAGAGCCTTGACCAGACCTGAATGAACCATTGAGAACATTCCTCTGAATAATAGCTTTCTAATACATCATGAAATTCAGTAAACATATTATTTGCTGAATGCATAAGACACACTGTCTAGTTCTAGAGGGAGTAAAATCTGAAACACAGCTACAATACAACCGGTAATTTTAAAGAAATGTGCCAGAAAGGTTATTCAACACATATTAATCAGCAAGGTCTCAGCCTGATGTCAGATGGTGGCTGAGTGCTTTGGCAAGCACCAATGGAGCATTATTTTATGTGGGAAAAAACCTGTAATCTTTACATACTGCAGGTACTGCTTCATACCCTCCTACTTGCCAGGTCAAATTCTTCCTGGCTTCTTCGTGTCCTTGTGTGTCTCAGTGTTTGAATTTGCCCATAGGTGTCTAATCTTTCTCTTGATATGTTTTAAGCTCTGTAGCATCTAATGGCAATGAGTGTCACGGCTTATCAGTTGATGGCAATTTGTAAGTGTGCAGCCTTTTAAGGAACATTGTTTCCTTAGTCTCCTGTGAGCTCCGAGTAGGAATTTGTGCCTGACAGGCACCATTCATTGCATTTGCCTTTGCGATGTGTCTTTCTCCCCTTAGAAAAAGTAGTTCTGATCTTCTTGCTGCCTTTTCTTAATGTCTTGGTTTTGGACACAAAAAGGTCAGAGCGGCTGTGCTGTTCCTGTCAAGTGAGCATCAAGGCCGGGAGCTCGGTGGTAGAAAAGTGTCAGTGTTAAGCAGAGGGATTGCAAGGAGCACTTGCTGTTTCAGTAATGCCGGACTCAGGTGTCTAAAAACCGTGACTTCATCCATGGAAATGAGTTCAGATGAAAAATAGTGAATTCAAAAATATGACAAATAAATATTAGCTTCTTTCCTGTAGCCTTCTGTTTTCCATGCCTCAACAACTCTGTATGTTTCATTTTTCTCCAAAACATTTTTTGTTTCCCCCCCCCCCCAGCCAAAAGTTCTAGAAATATGCTTTAAAAAGAGAGGAAAAAAAAGTCTCTCTCCCCTGAGATTCTGCTATTGGTCAGCAAGTTGGGAAATACCACCCAAAAGGGTAAAACTAACACTAAAACTGTAAGCTCTGGCAACATCGTTGCTGGATATGACTGGTAAATTTGCATTTTCTTCTGAAATGTAATGTATTGGGATGTTGGCGTTCTCATGGCACTTGTGGGGCCGGAGATTTTAATGGCAGAATTGAGACGGTCAGTGCAGCTGTTGTACAGCACAGGAGGAGAAAAATTTCCATCAAATTGCTGCTGTGTGGGGTGCGAGTGGGAACATTTAAACCTTGTGTTCAGCTCCCAGATGCACAAACCACATGTCTGAGCTGACACACAGGGAAGTATTGTTCATCGGCTAAAAATTGGCATCAATTACTTCCTCCCTTTGGGCCAAACGGGGAACCATATTGTGACTCCTTAGCTGCTGTGGCAACAAAATTACATACTGCCCCACACTGAAGAATTAATTATTAGTCCAAAGGGAAGAACTATGCAATACAACAGAAATCTGGAGTATGAAATGCGATTGGGTGAGACAGATGACAGGAGACATATATACCCATATGACTTCAAACTGTGCCATATTAAGGGAATCAATGCATGTGCCACTGCCATAAACGTTTGTCTCACTACTTTTCCGCTGATCTTTAATCAATATTGGAAAAAATACAGAATGAAATGAAAAACTCCAACCAGAGAGAACTGTTGATGTTTACAAGACCCCAGCTGGACTGTGAGAGCAGTTGCGTTGCCCTTGCTGATGTTACTTCCCAGGCCAACTCCCCCACGTAAGCTACAGCTGCGAGCAGGTGGCAGCGCATGTTCATGTGTGCTCCATGCAGGGGAACGGCCTCTCTATCTTGTGCATTTTTTTCATGTTCAGCTGAAAACATAATTTGCAATGGCAAGCAGATGTAAACAAGAATTTCACAAGATGAAAATGAGATATTCAGTCCAAAACTCCTAGTGTTTTGGTCACTTTTCATGGTTATACTTGATATTTAAATATACTTTACAATGAGATACATCTTTATAAAAGAGGTCAGAGTGGGTGAATACATAAGCTGATTTCTTCTTCAGATGAAAATGGATTTCTTTTCTTTTTTATTTTTATTTTTTTTTTTAAATTGGAAAAAGGTCAAGCCTCTCCCCTGTTGCTACATTTTTTTTTCCATGGAGAATTGACTTGATTGTTCTCCAAACATTGCTTCCTGTTCTTCACAGAGGGGAAATGTTTGTTCCTTGTTCCTAATAATCAGACATACTGTAATGACTTGCTCACAGGGAAGAAAAAAATACAGGAAAGTTAAGACTGATGATTAATATTTTCTTTATGCTGAAATTTTAAAGGCAGTAGAGCAGTGGCTGGTCTAGTGAAATACATATAATACATTGAAAAGCCTGGATAAGCTGAAAAATGTTTATCAAATATATAGCAAGAGTACACAGAGGCATTTATTTGCCAGAGAAAATGGAGAGAAAGGTTTTTAATTTTTTTTTGTCCCTGCTCATCCAAGCAGGCACAAATCTTTTGGAGCCTGTGAGAAGGGTACAGCTGCAAAACTGGAAGTCCATCACATCAATACTATTCAATTAATTGAATTCAATTGGTTTAGAATGATCACAATGCGTCATTCAATTGGTAATTTAATATGTCCTAGCAGACAGTTTAAAATGCTGTTTAGACAAGATTTGTTGGGGTGATGTTCCCAAAGCCATAGCTATTCCCCACACATCAGATCTAGGAAGACCAACGTTTTGCCTGCAAGAGAGAGTTTGTCAGTTCTACTAGCGTAATTACCACCGGAGCCAAGGTGCACAGCTGTGCATACTAGAACTCCTCTTAAAACGACATAGGGTAAGCCAAAACAAAATATGGTAGTTAAAGCCACAAGCCACATGGTTTTCCTGCCTTAATTTTTGACAGAAAGTCATATCATAAATTATACTGAAAAAAAACTTTCCCACGCAGGAAAGACCAAATGTTATATTTTAACTTTTCCACCTCTATGGATAGATTCAAGGCATGAAAAATTCTGCCTGGATAACCAGGTTATTTGTTGTTTTCTAATTAAAATAAATGTGTCAAGACTTATTAATGCCTTCAGTGACCTACAGTTGTTCACAATGTGCTCACTTCAGCATAGATTAATTTTTCTAGTGTAAATGGTGGGGTGCTGAGTTGGTGGGATATCTCAGCATCGGTTCCCCATCTCTGAGTGTCCTCTTGAGCCATGGCAAACAATAAATATATATGAGTCTCTACCACTGTCATTCTACTCAACTCCTCATTTCCTACTGCTGATGATACTTACATGGAGCTGTGCTGCTCCCAAGGAAAAAAAGTCTCTTTTTCTGAATCTCATTCCCCTTCTAGCTGCTTGCCTGGCAAATTCACCTCCATTTTCTGCTATGGGCTTAGAATAAGAGTTGTTACTATCCCAAAAACTAGCTCATTAGTTGCTATTGGGGCATAAAAAAATACTGATAATTGTAATATTTAATCTTTTGGAAACTTTTCGCATATTTTAAATATCTCAAGAACAAATCCAGAGATAACACGCTTAAAGTGATGTGTATTCCTGTTCTTAAAAGTTCTTGTTTTAAGAATTACTTCCTCAGTTTTTCCCTTTTGAAACTGTAAGACAAATGAGGACATAATTTATATATGTATTTTATTCTTCCCACATGTTTCTGTTCAGTAATATAATGCTAATTCTCAAATGTAATAGATTTGGTAATGGTTGATCTAAATTAAGATATAAAATAAAACTAATTAATTAAAATATAAATGACTATTGAAAGCAATGAAAACAGCAATGAAGAGAAGGAAGATGCACAGAGAAACTAAGACTAAGGAGCATCAACAGAAAATAATGTTACTATGTGGAAAAGAAGTAGGCTGATGTATTTATAAAAGTTATGAATTTTTAAAGTCAAGTCTCTGGAGGAAAGAGGAGTTTTGTAAGGATTTTATCCTTAAGAATTATCATAGAATCATAGAATCATAGAACCATAGAATGTTTTGGGCTGGAAGGGACCCCCGGAGCCCATCTAGTCCAACCCCCTGCAGTGAGCAGGGACACCATTACCCAGATCAGGTTGCTCAGAGCCCCGTCCAACCTGGGCTTGAATGTTCCCAGGGATGGGGCCTCCACCACCTCTCTGGTTTTTTTCCCTGTGTTAATCTAATTCCCCTGAATTTAAAGAATCACACTGTGCACTGTGTTAGAGGGAAAACGATGATAAGCTGGAAAGGTTTCAGGAAAAAGCAGCAAAACTGAATGGAGTGATAGGGTGTGAAGTAAGAGAAAGAAAAAGGAGGGGAGGGGAG